>SNQJ01S0218399.1:0-15304 GCA_010110895.2 Picea sitchensis
AGCTATCTTTGAAACAAAAGACTTCCCTGGGTTGATAATTTATGTTTCACTTGGTTGTTTAAAATTAATTAAGCAATTATAGTGACCAACACTGCCTAGCCGCTCTGCAATGCAAGCCTCTCTCTGCAACTATCCCTAAACCATCAGGCATAGACTCTCTCTCATCCTAAGTCCATTCTCTCAACAACAACAACAACTTCATCCGCAACCAACCAACCAACCCCTATTCTACCCGACCCATTACATATTTATACATGGAATCTAGGGCTCAAAGCCCTACTTTCATATCCCCAAATCCCAATTACAATTCATTCTGACTCATTACAACTCATGTTGAATCATTGTTCAGGGGTGTTTTTCCTATCTTTAGCCTGCATGCGCTTTTGCATTTTCGATTTTTGTTCTTCCTACTTTTGCGCGTCTTTCTTCTTTCGCATGTTGAACTTTTTCCCTTCCTTTTCGTCTACTTTATCCTCCTGCTTTATTATCTTGTTTCATTCTCTTTCTTTCCGCTACCAAATATTCCTTTACTATGCAATTTAATCCTGAATGTTCCTTTACTACGCACTATGCTCCTTCCTTCTCTTCTTTTTTCTGTTGTTGCGCATCTCTTCCATACTTAGGATTTTCCTCAAAACTATATCCAAAATGCATGTCCAACAAAATCATGTCAGTGATTTTCGTATATCTTCAATGCACCAATGCATATTTAGAAAAGCACACCAAGGTGTATATGAGTGCACCCCATACCTCTAAAATCACTGATGTGTATTGATATCAAGCACATTGGATGATTTGTAAATGGTAGGCTTATGGCCCATTCGTCTCACCAACATGGATGCTAAAATGTGGAAATAAATTTGTATATCTTTGCTTGCTATTTTGTTATATTAAATGATTGTAAATATAGATTACACTTTGAATAAAAATGCATAAACAATATTGAACTACACAAACATACCGTAGAAATCCAATCTTGGGAAAACTAAAAAAATAATGGCTTCTCAACTCTTTTACCAATAAGAGGAAATTACATAATACAATAAAATAGCTACACTAACTCTCAATAAGAGATTTTAGAGTGTTCTTACTATTTCTCTGCGATGCATATTTTTTATTGTTGGGTTGTTATATTCTTTGTAATGGAAACTCAGTCAGTTGACTGGCTAGTCAAGAAAGATCAACTGGGTGATTCATTGACTAAACGGTTAAGTCAAGTCGAAGGTCAGAAAATGGTCGACTAGATGGTTGATTGGTAGCCAACTTGAGGTCGTCTGGATGGTCGATTCATAGCCCACTAGTATTCTACTGGTGGTCGAAACCAACGACAAAATCCCGAGAATTACGAGATCGTAGCCAATCACCTTCATGGATATGTAACCGTTTTGGGAACCACGAATTAGGGTTTTACGTGTAGAAGATGCTTATAAATATGGAATTATGTAATATTTTCTAGCTTCTTGTAACTTGGTAGAGAGTGTGTTGGTCATGAAGAGGAAGCCAAAATGGCTATAAAGTTGTTCTCATAATTAAGCAAGAGAGTAGGATGATGAATTGGCCTTAGGTGTGGACCAAGGTTAGTCATGTAGCCCTTTATTTGGTGAATGAATAATACAACATAAGAGTGAGAGACACTTAAGCATTGTTGGTTTTCCCAATTAAGGGTTTCCAGGGTAAATCTCTATGTGTTGTATGTGATTGCCATGGTTTTACTTTTTGTTTTAATTATGTCTTCTCTCCTATGTTTGATTTAGTTTCCCTACATTTGGTATTAGAGAAAGGTTGAGAAGATCTTGGATTTGTGCAGATCTAAACAAGAGAAGATATTGGCTTCAAGGGTACGTCTTTGTCACCAAGGGTTTGACTCGTTCTTGGATTTGTGTTAAACCTAGGTCCAAAAAGTGTTGTAAGGTAGTGATTTGTGCTTGAAAGAATGACAAGTAGTTCTAGGATTGAGATTGAGAATTTTAATAACCAGAATTTTGAGTCGTGGAAGATTAAAATGGAAGATCTCCTTGTAGATTGAGAATAGTGGTCGATGTGGATCCTAAAACAATTTTGACAGGTATGTCGAAGGAAGATTGGTAGAAACTTGATAGGAAGGCAAGGAGTAAGATTTGAATTTGTCTTACGGATTCGATATTTGTCTTACGGATTCGATATTATTGAATGTATCAGGTGAAGACATTGCAAATAATATGTGGGATAAATTAGGGAACTTGTACCAGTGGAAATCCCTAGTAAACAAGTTGTTTCTTTAGAAGAAATTGTATCTTATGAGGATGAGTGATAATAACTAGGTAATAGAGCAATTGAATGCATTCAATATTGTGATAAGTCAACTATTGTCTGTGGATATTAAAATCACTAAGGGGGAGAAATGTATCAACCTGTTGTGTTCTTTTCCAGATTCACGGGATAACTTAGTCATGGCTACTGGGAGTAATTCAACCACATTAATGCTTGAATATGTGGTTGCATATCTGGTGTTATAAGAAATGAGACAGAAGAACATGGAAGGATCAACCAAGGATACCTTGATGGTGATATTTCGACCGGTCGATAGAGGAAATCGTAAATTCTTTGGTAGAAATTCTAAGTCTAAGGGTATATCTAAATCCCCGGTTCAGTGGACGAGAAAATGTTGGAAGTGTGGTAAAGTTGGGAGTTACAAAAGGGACTACAAGTCGAAAGCAGCTGGGAAACGTTAGGGATCTAACGAGAATCAATTGACTGAAAGAAATACTTCTCTAGACGAAGGAGGGGACGTGTATTTGGCATCAACCGGTACACAGTCAAATTGTGATGTTTGTTTGATCAACTCATGTGAATCTTTTCACATTACACCCCATAGGGAATGGTTATGTGAATATGAGAAGTATGAAGGAGGAGATATGTTCTTGGGAGATGATTCGACAACCAAGATTGTTGGAGGAGGTAGAGTTTGAATAATGCTAAAGGATTGGAGGAGGAGAACCCTTCCAGGTGTGCTACATATTCCAGGTTTGGCAAGAAATATGATATCTATCACTAAAATTAGTGATGCAGGTGTGCACATTGTATTTGAGAAGAATTCATGCAAAATGGACAGGGACCAAGCTATGGTATTGATGAGAGGAGCTTGGATTGGAACCCTATACAAGTTGTTGGGGAGTGTTGACTCAACTTGATGAAATAATATAGTTGTTCTTGAGACTGAATCGATTGTTCCTCGTCTAATCGACCTGACCATGTTATGGCACCAAAGGATGGGGCATATCAGGGAAAAATATCTTCAAGCTATGAACAACAAAGGTATGGTTGAATATTCCATGATTGTCCTTTAGAAGTCGATTTCTATGGACATTGCATCTATGGAAAACATAATTCTGTGAGATTCCTATATTGAGCTACAAGGGAAAAATGGATTTTGGAATTAATATATAGTGATGTGTTTGGGCATGTACCGGTTCCATCACTAGGAGGACCTTTGTATTATGTATCCTTCATAGATGATTTCTTCAGGAAGACATGGTTGTATTTCCTAAGAAAGAAATTTTAGGTTTTCAGTAAGTTCAAAGAATTTAAATCTCTTGTGGAAAACCAAAAAATTAAGAAGATCAAGGTGTTAAGAATTAACAACGAAGGTGGATTTTGTGGTAAGGAATTTGAGCAGTTATGCAAGCAATGTGGCATAACACGCCAACATACCACTCCATATACCCCTCAATGGAGTGGAGTTGTTGAAATAATGAATAAGACGTCGATGGAAAATGCAAGGAGCGTGCTCATTGGTGCCGGGTTAGCACAAAAATTCCAGGTAGAGGCAGTCAACACTTCCCATTATCTGGTAAATAGATATCCGTCATCAACGTTAGTCAACATGACTCCACACAAGGTAAGGTTTGGTTCTCTCTCACATCTCAGAGTTTTTAGTTGTGATGCATTTGTGCATGTTCCCAAGGAAAAGAGGAACAAGTTGGACAATAAGGCAATCAAGTGTATTTTCATTAGTTACAATGATGGAATGAAAGGATATAAGTTGTGGGTTTTGGTGATGAGGAAATCAGTTTATAGTCGAGATGTGATCTTCAGGGAAGTCGGGAGTACTTACAAAAAATGAAGAGGCCCAATGGAGAAAGAACTAGAGAAATTGGTGTTTGATATGAGGAACGAGGAACATGATTCAAATGAGTCAACCAAATTAGATGAAGAGGTGGAACTACAGACTCTGGTTGTAAGGAGGTTTGGAAGAGTAAGGAAATACACTAAAAGGTATAGTCCACTTGATTTCTATTTGGCATTTGTGTTATCTTCCATTGATGATGAGCCCGGGTCATTCAAGGAGGCACTCGACTTGACAAAGGGTAGACTCTGGAAGGAGGCCATGGTTGAAGAAATGGAATCTTTGCATAATAATGAGACATGGAATTTGATCGAGCTACCTAATGAAAGGAAACTCGTAGGTATCAAGTGGGTGTTCAAGAAAAAGTTGAACACAACAGGTCAATTCGAGAAGTACAAAGCTCGACTGGTAGTGAAAGGGTATTCCCAAGTCGAGGGAGTTTACTTCGATGATATTTTCTCTCTTGTTGAAAAATTAACTTCCATTAGAGTACTAATGTCTCTGGCTATAGCATTTGATATTGAGATAGAGAAAATGGATGTGAAGAGAATGTTCCTACATGGGGACCTGAAAGAAGAAATCTACATGAAACAACCTGAAGAATTTATAGTAAAGGGCAAGAAAGAGATGGTGTGCAATTTGAAGGGATCCCTTTATAGTATAAATCAATCACCAAGGATGTGGTACAAAAAGTTCGATGCATACATCCTCGGATTGGGATTTGTGAGAAGCAAGGTTGATCATTGCGTGTATTCCAAGAAATAAGGTAGCCATTTCATTTATGTAGTGTAGTATGTCGATGCCATGTTGCTAGTTGGAAACAACATGGATGCTATAAAGGAGGTGAAGATGAAGCTATCCTCCAAGTTTGACATGAAGAATATTAATGCTTCTAACTTTATTTTGGGAATGGACATTAAGAGATACCAGGAAGTTAGAAAAC
This sequence comes from Picea sitchensis, assembly GCA_010110895.2. NCBI lineage: Eukaryota > Viridiplantae > Streptophyta > Pinopsida > Pinales > Pinaceae > Picea > Picea sitchensis. Next base: position 5,049 of record SNQJ01S0218399.1, read on the forward strand.
TTTGGTTAAATCAGAGGAAGTATGTTGAAACAATCTTGAAACGTTTCAACATGCAGGAGTGCAAATCGATCAAGGTACCTATCCCTGTAGGAGTAAGACTAACTATTGAACAATGTCCAAAGACACATGAAGAAATAGAAGACATGGCACATGATGTTCTCTATGCTAGTGTTATTGATAGTCTGATGTATGCAATGGTCTTCACTTGACCAAATATCACCCATACGGTGGGAGTATTGAGCAGGTACATGTCGACACCTAGGAAAGAGCATTGCATTGTTGTTAAGAGAGTGTTCAAGCACTTGCGTGGTACAATAAAGTATGCAATATATTACCAAGGGAAACCTGAAACTAACAAGGAAGTAAATGTACATGGCTTTGTAGACGCCAACTAGGCTAGAGATATTAATCAAAGAAGGTCGACCAAATGATATGTGTTTAGAATGTTCAGTGGAGCAATTAGTTAGATGAGTAAGAGACATGCAACGTTAGCTTTGTCGAAAATAGAATTTGAATACATGGAAACCACCTATGCAAGCGAAGCAGTTTGGTTGCATAGATCATGTTCAAGGATTGGATTTGAACAACAAGCTATGAGGATAAATTGTGACAGCGGGAGTGCAATTTTCTTTGCAAAGAACCCAACTTACCATCTCGGGACAAAGCATATTGATGTACAATACCATTTCATGAGAGACATGGTGGAAAGCAAGAAGGTGTTGGTAGAGAAGGTAGATACTTTGAAAAACATTGCAGACTCTTTGACCAAGTCTGTGAGTGCTAAGAAGTTCTCTTGGTGTAGAGAGGTAATGGGCATTGTTGCCCTGGGTCAGTGAATGAAAGTTTAGTTTATCCTATTTCTTCAAAGAAGACAACAAGTGGGAGAAGGTTGGGTTTTAATATTTTTTGCAGTGGAAACTCAATCATTCGATTGGCTAGTCGAGGATGATCGACTGGGTGATTCGTCGACTGAATGGTCAAGTCAATTCGAAGGTAGGAAAGTGGTCGATTGGATAGTCAATTGATAGTTGATTAGAGATCAATTGTAGCCGACTAGAGGTCAACATGTTAGCCGATTGGAGGTTGAAAGGTGATCGATTGGATGGTTGATTCGTAGCTGACTTGTATTCAACTGGTGGTCGAAACTAGCAACAAAACAATGAGAATTGTGAGATCGCAACCAATCATCTTCATGGATCTATAACTATTTTGGGCACCACAAATTAGGGTTTTACATGTAGAAGATGCCTATAAATATGGCATTATGTAATATTGTATAACTTCTTGTAACTTGGTAGAGAGTGCATTGGTAATGAAGAGGAAGCCAAAATGGTTGTAGAGTTGTTCTTGTAATTAAGAAAGAGGGTGGGGTGATGAGTTGGTCTTAGGTGTGGACCGAGGTTATTCATGTAACTCTTATTTGGTGAATGAATAAGACAACATAAGAGCAGGAGTCGATCAAACATTGTTGGTTTTCTTGGTTAAGGGTTTCCAAGGTAAATTTATGTGTACTATATGTAATTGCCATGGTTTTACTTTATATTTTAATTGTGTCTACTCTCTCATGTTTGGTTTAGTTTCCATAAATTTACAAGGTCCAACTTGAATCCAATTTACTTCCTCTTGTCTACAAAAGATATTATTGATTCCAACAACAAACTTCACTCCCTTTGACACAGACAAGGATCTTAACCTTTTGTATATTCAATCTCTAAACATTCTATCACTATCAAACACCTCTTCTACCTTCATAACCAAATTCATCGTTGCATCATTCTCATTATTGCATCCTACAACATTAGGTTATCTTCTTCAACGATGCTCTTGAGCATCATCTATAGTGAATTCTTTATCAATTTCCTCATATATCCTATTTAATAAAACCCTCAATATGAAGGTCAAGGGATGGGGGGAAAGTTAATAGTTCACTTGGATATTTGTTGTGCTTCACTATGAGATAGACCAGCTCCCCTAACCATGGACTAGTAATCTCTAATCCATTTAGTCTTTGGAGTAGTCATTTCTATCTACTCAACTTTTGCTTACTTAGAAATTCCCTTGCCACAATCCCCCCCTCTCTCTCCCCCTCCCCCTCCCCCTCTTTGTTTTGCATCCTTCAAGTTTTAAACACCATCATTTTCCTTTCCTTAGCTCTGATGGAAATTCACATTCCTTTCCTAATTCATTTTTCTCCCTTGGGAGAAATGAAAAATGTTTTGGCTCCAAGAATGACAATAGACTCCCATCTGTTTTCTGGCTAGCGGACCCAACTATGTTTCCACTTGTTGGGGGACAAAATGGATGAGTCTGGCATTGAAATTTGTTGGGCACATGGAGATGGTTGTCATTTTCATGATATGAACACGATATAAAAAATTTACTGCCGACAGACATCGTATGATCAAGTTCTAAAAAAATTGCATTTATAACCATTTCACATTTTTAGGGGTAAATAGATGAATATGAGGCTGAAATTTGGTGGACACGTGTGGATATGTGCTAACTAATCCTAGTCCAAATTTTATCTTCATTTGACTTCATATGCTTTTGTTATGCTAAAAATATGAAACTTATTTTTTAACTTATCCACTTTTGTAGCAACTAGGGAAGTTATGCAACAACCACATTTTTAATGGAGATTTTATGCACTATATTACAAAATTTGCATCAACTTGTAGCATGGTCACTTTTCTCTTCTACAATAGCCATGAGAATCTTGCATTCGATATAACTGTGACAACAAGCTTTCATTTTGCACCATGTCTTCATTCTGCACCATCTTCCCACACATTTTTGGTGACTTCTGCATTTTTAATACAACCCAAGGTTAGGCATGAAAACTGGATTCATTACTCCAAATCAATTTCAGATCACACATCCCTATTTTAGGTTTTTAAGTCCCATAAAATCTATGGCATCAATTTTCTTCAAGTGTCTCAAATTTGGGCTCCTAATGTCATCAAATCCTCCCATTGGTCGAACTTGATTTTGAATATAATCCAAGTGTTCTCAAGCTTGGGCATAGTACCAACAAGATCTCCCCACCTTCAAACTTGGCTCTAATACCATATGATATATAAATGGTTGGCCTATGGTTCGTCCGTCTCATTAACACAGATACTAAAATGCAGAAATAAATTTGTATATCTCTGCTTCATATTTTTCTATATTAAATTACTATAAAAATAACTTGCAGATTGAATTAAAATACATAAACAATACTGAAGTACATAACCATTAACACAACAATAACGTAGATATACCTTAGAAACCCAATTTTGAAAAAAACAAAAAACATAGTGGCTTCTTGACTCTTTTAGAAATAAGATAAAATTAAATGTAGTACAATAAAATATATTCACTCTCTCAATAAGATATTTTAGAGTGTTTTGCAAGATTTTTACAAGATCCCACTTAAATCTAGTTTGCTTTCTCTTGTCTACAAAATATATACTTGATACCACCAATAGACTTCACGCCCTCTGTTGTGGACAAGGATCTCATCCATTTGTTCTTTGAACATGCTATCACTATTGAACACCTCTTCTATCTTTCGAACCGAAGCCATTCTTGCATTATACTCACTATAGTGTTTTGTAGCAGTAGGTGATCTTCTTCAGAAGTGCTCATGAGTAGCTTCTATAGTGAATTATTTAATAGTTTCCACCATCCTCTTTAATAAAACCCTCAGTATGAAGGCCAAGTGATCCGTAAACAGTGGGCTTATGGCCTGTTTGTTTCATCTACATGGATTATTTGCAGAATTGGATTTAGTTTCTATGTAAGGGCTCAACTCCAAGCATTCTCAAAGGCCCAAAGTCTCTGTGTTAGACATATGGATCCATTTAAATATGTAATTTCCTTCAGATCGTGGTCCAAAAACTAAGGGAATATTAAAAACAAAGGATCCAAGATTAAATCCTCGAACTATCCAACCATGAGCCACCTTGATTCTGTGGTAGGAAAAGTTTCTTTGGGGCAGGATATTAATAAATAAAGGATTATTGCTAGACTGTGTACTTGGATATGAAGTAGGTTCCACATGCACCATTCATTGTGGATAGTCCAAAAGTGCACATAAAAGATGCAATAGAAGATGTGAATATGTAAGTAGTTCTAGAGTCCATCTTTGTTTTTTAGGTTACAAAGCCCGGGAAAACCCCCAAGTACTTCCCCTCATTTCGAGGATGGTACCTAGGGTAAACCCTAGAATCTTCAAGGCACAAGATCAATCAATAACAGGGCTTGAATCCATTACAATAATACACTCATTAAGAACTCAACATGTCACTTGCGAGAATTGAACCTGGGTGGAGAGGATAACGATCGTTCCTCCCAACCACCCAAGCTAAACCCAAATGACTTCTAGAGTCCATCTTTTGTTTACTTTGTCATAGAATTCCCTTCTTCCCTCAAACTTGTACTTCTTCGTAATGTGGAGAGCCATAATGAAAACATATTGTGTATAGTAGGTGTGGAGAAAATGCTACACACAATAATGCACCCAACCTCCTCAAATCGATGAGAGAAAATGCTAAGTCAACCCATCGTCCCCATTCCCAGAGAATTTGTTGATGTCTCTATGTTTTATGAGCTTAGGCATGTAGAACAACATAGGGGGTGGCCGATTTGCACAGTCTAGAGGGATGCCTTGTTGTATAGTACCAAGAAAACTAAATTCCCAAATAAATAAAACTTACATTTGCATGGGGGGAACTATGGTAAATTTCCAGGTAACTTTTATTATATCTTTTGAATGGAAATACTATTGCTACTCCATGTTTTCCAAAGAAATTCCATTTCCAACAGAAATGTATAAAAGGAAAACAGGATAAAGAGTGAGCCCTTTCCTCCTTGGTCCAATGACAACACGTATGAATGAATAAGCAACCCATGAGATACAATCCAAAACAATAAGAATTTTAGTGATGTGTCCACCCAACAAGAGAACATTTAGAGTTAACACGACTACTCCATCAACAAGAATAGAAAATGTAACCACAAAACCTTAGATTTATCAATAGTAATGAGCTATGGCTAAGCACAATCCGTCCAACAAGACAAGACATTGTAGACTACAATTTGAAACAATAAGAAATTTCCCAAACTGGACATGAACACAATGATCACACAACATTGAATCACAGAGACATCATATTACCTTGGATACCTAATATATTGGAGATTTTATTAAGCTTGTGATAATATTATAGAGGAGTGAGCTATACATAGATTATGTATTGTTACTCACTTCCAACACCAAAACTATAGATGACCATGGCTTATAAATACATTCGCTCAACATGGACATGCTCCTTATCCACCGAACTTTGAGCAGGTTGTCTTCTTTGAGATTCCATTTTTTCCACTGTTCTCCCCCAATTCTCCTTCATTTCCTTCTTCACTATAGCCTTCATTGTTTTAATGGGCTTCCTTTGGAAGTCCAACCATCACAAGTGTTTGTTTCCACTTTCAACTTTGCCAAAAAGACAAAAAGAAAAGAAAAGAAAAGAAGGATATGCTTATTATAAAATGTCTTGGATCACCAAGGGATAGGAGGTAAGTGAACAATGCCCTTGGATCTCTGTTATGCTTCACTATGAGATAAACCAACTCCCCCAACAATGGACTAGAATCTCCAATCCATTAGATCTTTGGGGAAATTATCTCTAGCTACTCGACTTCTGCTTACTCATAGATGCTCTTTCCACAATATCTATCCCTATATGTTCTATAATCGTTAGGTCTTAAACACCATTCTTTTCTTTCCTTAGATCTAATGGTTGTACACATTCCTCTCCCAATTTGTTTATACTCCCTTTAGAGAGATGCAACATGTTTTACCTCCAAGAATGACAAAAAATTCCCATATATTTTCCAGCTAGCAAACCCAACTATATTTCCACCTTTATGGGATGAAATAGACGTTTTTGACACTAAAATTTGGTGGGTGTTGAGGAAAAGGTATGAATTACCTAACTCAATCATTTTTTAATCTTGTCTGGCTAGGACAAGATAGTCGGGAATATCACCTTGGGTTTTATAGCCTCAAAAATATTTTCCCAATCCACAAGTATTAATTACAAGGGTTTAGGCTGATTTATCAATGAAAAGAATGTTGCAATATAAACTAAAATTTTATATTAGTTTATGAAATATACACAGATTACAAAAAAGTAAATATGGAGATCAAAAAACAAAAGGCAACCAAGTCATAAATACACACAAATGAGACTAAATAACAATCTGATTTATTTCATTATGAGATATCAAAAGTGTTTTTCTTTTTACAAAACCCCTACGAGGGCATGGACCAAAGTCTGATTTAGAGATCCACGATGAACACCATACAAAAAGACTCTGACAAGAAAGTAAACCGGAAATTTATAATCCAGATCAGCTTGCCACAAACTGCTTCCAATTTGAATTTGCAAAATATCATTTATCAGCTATGAAACTTAATCCACAAACATACAAGAATACACAGACTGCCAAGGATGGATCAACACCTCTAAAACAAGAATCTGAAGAGTTTGGTTCAGTTTTGAACCTTGTTGTCTACAATAAGACCATGCTGTCAAAAAGAGAATTAGGCTCTGAATAAACTCAAGAATGAATGAAAACTGAAACTATCTCAACAAAAGAGCAAACCTTAGTCTTGTTTTCTCCTTCTATTATCTTCTTGTTTCTTCTTCTCATTCAATTTTTATTCTTTCCAAATAAGTTGAAGTAGTTCAACTACTTTCTTTAGTTAAGTTAGTTTGACTTAACTAATTAGTTTAGGAGAAATAAATAATAATACTAATAATAGTTAAGGGTCTTTAATTAATAATAACTAGGTAGGTAGGACCCCTTATGACTCTCGTCTTTTCTTCTTTTCAAATCATAAAATATAACTCAAATTGATAATCATTTTAACACATGCCACCCTTATAGCTCCTTTAGATACCTTCTAAACTGAATATTTAAATATCAGAAATAATTTAAATCATATCCAAAAATATATAAATATCCACATTATCCACATTATCCAAAACAGAGCTTGTTGTCCAAACTTTATGCAAACCATTAACATTGTCTTTATCATCTCAAATCATAAAAATACATAAACTAAAAGCCATACTTGCCACTCTGAGAGACAATTTTTCTTTTATCATTGTTTTCCCCCTTTGACTTCTCGGAAGTAGCTCGTGGTTGATTTGAACCTTGAGGTTGTATTTCGTTGATAACATAGGAACAATCATCTTTCAAATGCATGCGGGAAGACACGTATTTTGAGGAATCATCTAATGGAGAAAAAGGGGAGGCAACTGCTTTACCTTTATCTTGCACATGGGGAACATTAGTTTTTAGTCTTTTACTAGCATGTGAGGATTGAACAGGTGAATCAACATAGACAATCTAGACATTAGGATTGACAGGTGGTGGGAGATGCAATGACATATTGGAACAACCACGATGGTGAGAGACAACCGGATTGACAATCTCTTTCCATCCATCATTTCCAGTGACTTCTGGTTGCAAGGACACATGAGGAGGAACGAAAAGCTAGGGATGTTCTGAGGCTCGAAGGGGGGTTGCTCTGGCTGAGGGTGTACTATTCCATGACCAATCCAGTTAAAGAACCCAACTTGGAACAACTAGTTCAATTCTCGGGGATCAACATCAAAATGAATGGAAAATCTAGGCCTTCTAGGCCCTCTGTTCCAATTTCCCCTGCCCCTGTTATTTCTGCCATGGTTGCCCCTATTGAAGAAACTCACCTTGTAGCAGCAGTTCGTCAGTAACTAAGCCCTTAATAAACATACATGGCATTCTTCTTGCATGAATAAAAAATTGGCTCAGGAATTGACACGAGATACATGCAAATCCATCCATAACAAACCATTTAACTATCGCCAAGTGAACAAGGGGTGATAGGGTTCATGGGACATATGGAGGGAGTGTAATTAGCGAAAAGTGGTATAATGATAGGGGATTAATACATGAATATTGTTCAACAATTAATTAAACAATTTAACTGTGTAATAAAATACCAAAATATCAGTGACCAATCATTGTTGTATTATCTCTTTGTCTCTTTTGCATAGACTTTCTTTTTAATTTATTTCACAGAATAGGGATGTCATAAATGAAATTAGGATTATGAGGGGAATGTAATGAGCGAAAAGTGGTACATGGCACATAAATAATATGGATACTTTCCAAATGAAAATAAATCAAAACATGCACACAAACATATCTTTGTTCATACCTTCAAGGTTTAACAATATTCACTTTTCAAAACCACAATTTAAACTGTTACTTCCTTTACAAATTGATTGTTGACTTCCAAACAATAATCTATATGGCCAAAAATATGTAATTACAACAAACATCGTATCCATATAACCTTTATATAACAATCATTACAAACAACATTGCAATTGATATAATAACCACAATAACCCTTTTAGCCACAACCATTCATAACTCCAATGCTAAATCATTTTTAAATGAACAGGAATATGCACAGTGCATACAACCATTTATATCCAATACTTATTCTTTAAATCCAATAAGAACATGCACAGTATTTACCACCACTTATGTCCATTATTTAAACATTGTTCAACGCAATCAAATTGGGCGTTATAACTCTTCATTGAGCCCCAATCAATTCTCACACGGGTGTCTTTTAAATACAGTCAACATAACATTCGAACCAAATAACATGCAATACTTCAAGCCCAGGCTTCACATAAACAATTAGGTACAAAGTTCTTCCAAAATTGTCAAACGAGGAACACAACCAAAATCGTGCCCAAGCAACCAAGCACATGCATTGCTCCATCAACCATTGACTAGAGTAAAATGATATCAATATCATTTTTAGGGTTTAAAAACAACAAGTGGAAGGTATGAACAAGTGGTTCGACCAGAGGATTAGGTATATGAAAGTCCAGACAATTCATTCCCTTTCACAAATTACCATAGAGATATAACATGTAACAATACTCTCGACTGTGAGGGTTACCAAAACAATAGTCAACCACTTCCAATAGGAAACCCATTGAAGCTAAATCCCTTAACCAACACTGTAAAATGAGCGTTCAAGTACAAACTTGTGCCCGACCAAAAACATGTATGATGCCTCCATTAACTTCTGGGTGGCGTTAAGTTCGGACTGTGCAATGATTTCCAGGCAATGGTGAGGTCATAAGCAATCAACTAACCGTTCGGGGTTTTGTGAAGATAAGGCAAAAAAACACTTTAATCTTTCAACAGTTCACATTGCAACTCACAGGGTCGAAATAAAGAGTGTACACTAGCCACAAAAATGAGCATGGAGTGGGAAATCTTAAACACAAATACATTTTATAACAATCCATAAGTAGGATACGCGCAAAGCTAAGAGCTTTATCAAATCACAATACTCAATGCCAAACCCAAAAACCCAAATCGTGGCCTAGCAGGCTTCACTACCATTTAATCCAATAAACCCATGCAAAGATTACACACATCAAGGAGAGCATAACCATTTATTTTTTAAAAGTGCCAACAATCCAAAATAATCACCATAAGAAACCACGGACACCAGCACCAATACACAGTTCAAATATCTCATAACAACTTAAGAAAAACACAGACCACAAGCAATATTGAGCCAAAAGTTGATTCAAAAGGCAGAGTAACCATCATGGATGGAAGAGTAAGAAACCCATACCTGGAAAAGCCTGCATGAGGAAGAAAACTAGACTGTATACCTCCTTCACGACCGAACGATGTGGAGCAACAACAACTACCAAAGTCAAAACTAAAATGAAAAAATGACTAGGGTGACGAGCTCGAGGGGAGTTTGAGTGACGTGCAATAAATGCACGTCGCTTCTCCCTTCCAACCTCATTCAATTCAAAGTACGAGCCAAGCCAATTCACCATAGCACTAAGCAATTAATCAACCACATATCCATTGCCATATCACATTTGCATAGTGAACCACCCTTGGTAATGTGAAACTCTTTAAAATAACAATGTGCTAGAAACATAACCCAACGTGCATCCACATATAACATTCAACAAGACACATAACTATAGTAGCAAGGGTTTAGTGCACCCCTATTTTGTCACAATAATACATAGCATTAAAGCTTGTGTATAGTTATTTTATTCAAAAGAGCTCCATTATTATCTTTTATCAAGACCATTTAAACCAATTAATGTCATGTTTAATGCAATGTCAAACCAAAACTGATAATAATTCTTTCATCCACAGAG
>SNQJ01S0218400.1:0-15303 GCA_010110895.2 Picea sitchensis
CTTTTATATTCTTAAACTTTCCTATGGAAGTAAAACATAATTGATCCATGCGTAGAGTCTATTTGGTTACAATCTTGATCACATGATAGTGATGTACGACCTTGAATGAACCTGAACATAACTATTAATAGTAATGATTGGGAATGGATTTATATCTGATTCTAAAATTGTGCTCGTGCCCTTGTGGTTATTGTTACTTTTGTATTGTCCTCCCACTCGTTTTCTCTCAGCTTTACTTGAAAAATTGGCCGATTATAGTAGATTATTCTTTTGCGCCTTGAAAATTAATGGATAAGTACAATTGATATATCTAGTCTTGAGTTGTGGTTTATGTTGGAATGTTCCATGGGTGGTAAGTGCGTCTTTTAATTGATGTATGTAATTTGTAGCTGGACTATTATTGGAACGCTTCATAGTCGAGATTTCCGTCAATTGAATTGATACATGTTATTGAAATTGGACCCTTGTTGGAATGCGTCATAGATGGTATTTGCGTCAGTCATTTGATATGCATTATTATAGTCAAACTATCATAGGAATGCATCATGATGGTGATTGTGTTGATCAATTGTTATATGATATTGAAGTTGAATAATGCTTACACATGGTTGGCCTCCTTATAGTTCTTAATTGGTTATGTAATTAGCTTACTTTTGCGCTATGGATATAAAATTGATGATTACTCTTGCTCCATGAAATTAATGTGATGTATGATTGGTTATGTGATTATATTTCTTTTGCGCCATGAAATAAAATTGTTGATTACTCTTGCGCCATGAAAATAAAATTGATCATTACTCTTGTGCCATGAAATTAAAGTTGATGTATGATTGATTATGTAATGAGCTTACTCTTGCACCTTAAAGATAAAATTGACGTATGATTGATTAAGTAATTAGATTATCTCACGGAATGAAATTATGTTGATTTATGATTGATAATCTAGTCTAGAGTCATGATTTGTGATTGATTAAGGGGGGCATAGATACCTCCGTGTTCCTCAGAACAATCGCCAACCTTGAGACCTTAAGTGGTCAAAATAAATCGGATGAATCCTGGGCTTGAGCATTGCTTATGTGTCCTAGAGGTCCTAACCATGCAGGATAGGTTGGGTGGGTAGTAATTTATATTCAGTGACATGGTTGATTACTATTTATATTTTGGATTCAGTAGATTGTGATGTATTGAACTACACCACTATTTATGTTTATGTGTGATCATGTGTCGTTGTTATTTATGTCCATGTGTTGGCTTGTATCATTATTGATTTCGATGATGTGTCGCTTAATGTTATTAATCTATGTTGTGAATTTTTAATTCCTAATGCAAAAATAAATAAATTATTTACCTATTGTACATCACTATTGTTATCGTAACGGAAGGGTCATTACAGTCAAGCTATAAATCATTTGTGAAGCGTTGGTGATGGTCCTGTAACCTTATTTTCGCCAAGAGTAACACACATAAGTTGTTACGATAAACATTGAGTGAGAATTGTTTCCTCCCGCAAGCACAAACACAGATTGGACATAGATGAAGGGTTATGACATTGGAATTCAACATAGAGATGTTGTTTTGTAAGGAAAACCTCAATGTAGTGTCATATCATGGTTAGAAGTGGTGCATTGACCCATCAATCCTTGTGGTCACAAAATTCAAACCTGTAGCACATTTGAAGATGAATTGCAGTCTATCATTTACATAGATGTTGAAATTAACGCCCAACAATATTGTTTATTCAAAGTTTGATGGATTGTGCCAGCAAGGTATCCTTGTAGAAATCGAACACCACAAATATATTTTGGGAAATAGAAAAAGAGTGTGATAGATATGTGGTTGTGGAATCTAATCAAGCATTGGAATTTCAGGAAATTGACAATAAATTCCAGATCTTGCAATGGTGTGAAGTATTGTAAAACAAACCCTCTGATCACATCTCTGTTTATGACACAGAAGAAGCGTTAAAGAACCTATCATACTGATTAGGGTGAATTGGAGTAAGGGTTTTCATGAAGATATATGTGTTCCAAATAATGGGTATAATGATTCGAGCAAGCTAAATGAGAAAATAGGGACCAAAAACAGAACATGGACCCTAAAGATTGGTAAGAATTTTTAAGTTCAGGCTTTGACAGTTTGAAATCTAGCAAGTCGTGTTTCTTCCATACATCAACAAAGCCTTGCAATGTTTCCTTGTAATAACACATAATGGGATAATTCCTTACTCTGATCTTAACAATTTCTAAAGCACCAAAGCCTCTTGAGCCTCCCACTAATCGATAGTAATAGAATGCATAGAGGACTAAATTGATCTCCATATCACTAGATGAGGACATACTCCAAATGATCATGATCGACTTCATATAAATGTTGACAAGAGAGTGATTACACAATAATTTGAGTGTTTTCTTTTATGTTTTTAAATATCTTTTGACTATATACTTATAAATGTCTGATGTTGTTTTGAGCTATCCTAATTCTAGCTTTTAAGTTTTTGATATTATCCTAATTCTTGCTTCTTGCTTTTGAGTTTTTGATATTATGTTTGTGAAAAAACTATTTTTTCTATGAATTCAATTTTTTCAACAATTAAAATTTCAATCTTGACTCACTTGTTTTATCTCGTATTTATGAAAAGATATATTATTTTTAATTAAAAACAATCACACATATAAATCTTATTTTTAATTAAAAATAATTACACATTATTTATATGAGTAATTATAAAAACCTTAACTAAAAAATCCAATGCAATGGTCGTACACATAGTGGATATTTTTCAATGAAATATGTATTTCCACTCACAAAAAATCTCCTAGATAGCCCATCCCATTGGAAGTTGAAACCTTAAAATATAGTCTAAGCGTTCTACCTTTTGGCTCTTTTCCAGTGATTTTTTGCGTTTGATTTTTCCCGAAATCCGGTGAGGAATGGTTGGATATATAGATTTGAGTGGCTAAGTGTAACGTACCCATCCACCCATAGGTCAGGCTACACCACTTAAAATAGGCTTAGACAAGATGCAACACACCGAACCACCAATAGGCGGGGCACGTTGCAGTCCAAAGCCTTAGTTCTCTGTTCCAATCTCGAAATCAAAGGAATGATTATTAAATTTAGAGGCATGAAAATCAAATGCATAAGACAAGATCCATGCTACAACATAAAGAAGCATAGAACGTACCATGCACAACAAATAACCAGGAGACATGCACATTAAAAATACATATCTCAGAGATAATTAAATACACATCGGAATTAAACATTACATAAAACACAGAGAGCACTTATCTTTGCAAGTAAACGTCCACCAACTAGCTGCAAATCAAGGATGTTCCTCCCAACCATAGACATTGTTGTTCTTTTACTTTCAATAATAGGTCACCCCCGAGCCAGGGCTATGAATCCACAAGGACGAGTCCTAGGCCAAATCTAAACCACACAACAGTTGGCTAACAAGCTCTCAACTTTCCCAACCACACAACAAATACAAATTTGCAGCTCTCTTCCTCACTTAGCCTTCACAACCCAAAGAAACAAACACCCTTATCTTCCATACAGTCCCTTAGGCTATCCCATTTCTCTCCAGGGCTCCAGTGCTACTGGTCAGGAAATCTCCCTACTAGGAACTCCAAGTATTCTCAATTGTGGATAGTTCTATCCGAACTACCATCAATCTCATAACTAACAGGCCTTTCAACACTCAAGCTATCACAGGCCTTTCAACACTCATAACAATCCAAAGTACACCAGCTATTTTCTACCCAGCCTACACAACCCAAGATAATGGACCCCCTTCTTTACCACACAGTCCCTCAAGCTGTCCATCTCCTTCCAGGGATCCAGTGCTTCTAGTCAAGAATATCCATGTTGGGACTCTCAAGATTCATAGTTGTGAGCAAAATTAACCAAGAGCCACCCAAACAACCATTTGTATCCATGCTCAGACCAAGAGCACACAAATTCATCTCGAGTGAGTGAAGGAAAAGGAAGAAGAAGAAGAACTAGAAAAAGAACCCCCCCCAAAACAACCCCCCAAGGGATGTTTAAATAATTACACGAAGACAAGAGCCACCTGGCCTCTCTCCCAAGAATCTCATGTAACCCCTTTTTCTCCATAAAATCAATTATGGGTAATTAAAATAATAATAAAAAGGATTAGCCCCTCAAGCCCCCTCTCTCGTGGAATCATAGCCCCCTATCTCTTTTGTACTTGTTCGTCTTGCAACCATTGGTGTATTTTATTAATGTATATGAGGTATTACATTTTCTTAGGCACTCTGGCCCCTTTTCAACTTTACTGGCTCAACAACCTAAGTCATAATTACATAATACATTCTTTAGTTCATAAGGGTTAAAACCAGGGTGTTACATCCCCCTCCCCTTATTTTGGCACTGTCCTTAGTGCACAACACCATTCCAATGTTATTACAAATCTAGGCTCTTTGTCCTTAATCCACACAGGCAATCCAACAAATTCTTATATACGTAGGCACTCTGGACTAACATTAAACATGTATCCATAGGTATTCTGACCCAAAACATGTATAATGATCTTCCAAATTTATATTTTTGGTAGTAGTTCCATCCAACAAGCTCTCCTTCCCTCTCAGCCCCACACAACCCAAATAAATGAACCCCTTTCTCTGCCATGTAGTCCCTCAGGTTGTTCCACTTCTCTCCAGGGCTCCAGTGCACTCGACCAGGAAGTTTCAAAGTTGTGGCATCCAGAACTCTAGCTACAACAAATCCATTGGACTTTATTCATTATATGCCTTTGTCATTCAATTGCTCCAACATCGCATTCGTATTTTCCCTCATAGTCTTGTACTTTTCTAGATCCTCAACATTCATCATTTTCCTACAACATTTCAAATCAATGAGCATGTCAATTCACAATTTGTTCATTTTTATTATTATTTTTGTTCATAATCTAAGAGTAAATTTTCATAATCCAGTGCAATACTTATATGTGTGGTTCATGGATCTACATCCATATAGTTGTCTTGTTAACTTAGCTCATTGTTTTCCTTGACATACCCATTGTGTGCATGATCCCAATCAATAGTTTACAAGAACTATTAAAGTCTCCTCTTCCTCATGGCCACTCACCTTCCAGGCCCAAGCTTAGGCATCCCCGTATTTGTTATACACTCCCTCGGGTGATCCATCTTGCCTAACCAAGGCTTTCTTGCACATGAAAATTTCTAGGGACACAGGGTTCTCATGTCACAACAATATCCCTTTCCATGCTTTCCAGCTAGCATATCCAACATCTCATATGTATTATACACAGATAGTCATCATGAGATATCATTATAACCATTTTCAATAAAAAATGTCAAATCTGTTTTATACAGGAACCAAAATTTTCCAAGCATGAGATTTATGCTCATAATGTTTGGCTCTGCAGCTATAGATATGATGTCTTCCTTATGGGCTTACATCCCTACCATATTCAAGACCATCCTACTTGAAATTTTCTCAATTTACATTCAACCAAAACACTTTGTCAGTAATTTATTAAATTATAATTCCCAAAATTGTTTTATATAGGAAAAATAAAATTTGCAGACATGAGCTTCTGCTCATAATAATTTGTCTCTTGCAGCAATAGACATTGGTCTTGTTTATGGGCTTACACCACTGCCATATCCAATACCCTTTCTTCCTACAATTTCAACATTCCTCAGCGAAACAAATTGTCAATATATCATGTACACGCTATATATATATATATATATATTCATGGTAACAAGTGATCTCAAAATTGTTTACAACTACAATTCAATCACTTCCTTCAATTCTTGACATTAAATGGAGTTCGAATATTGAATGGAATGAACCCATCATTCTTTACACATGTATTATCAACCAACATTTTCTTTCTTCTATCCATAAATATTTGTATTACTCTGTCTCCCCCAACATAGATTTTCTGTAATTTATCATTACGTGGCTAGTTTAACCAGCAACTTCTTGCTGTAATATTTAATAGTTCCTAAAGTGTTTAGCAATACTCACATCATTTCAGCGGTTAGCATAATCATTTATATGTTATATAATATATACATGCATTCACCCCATTGCATTCAATAATTCCTATAATATCACTTGTAACATTTTTTATAGCTCCAAAACCCGATCTTGGAATTGTAACAAACAACAATCCAATCACCTTCAGCTAGTACTCATATTAAATATAATGCATCTATCCATCATTACGTATTTTCAGCACCACAGACTTTTCAGAATGCAACAATTAATTACTAAATAAAATAGCAATCAATGTGTTAGTACCCATGGCCACATCTATACAATGCACACATGGATTGGCTACATAATACCACATAACTCTATCATGCATTCCACCATGATGATTTGGAAGGTCTGGCCAATGCCACAACACATCATCCACACATTTCCTATTACTTGTCTAACTATTTGGATACCTTCCTTTTCAACCCAACCACAACACCAATAATATAATTCTCAAGTTCTCTTTAGTGTCGAAAAGGAGGTTGCATTCCAAACATCATATATACAATAGATACCATTGAGCACTCATATAGCGTTATATCCCTTCCATATCCAACCATATTGGTATCACACCTGACTAGCTCTATGGATATTCATTGTTATAGGAATATGTCTCCTGAATTAACCTGGTTATGATCACATAACCAATCATAACATAATGTGCAACCAACATTTTATCTAAATGCATTCTAGCATCAACAACATTTACATACTCTAGGCCTTTGGCCATTACATATCAATTTAAATATTGAAAATTAACTGAGGGAATTCTTACCTCAATCCCCTTCAACATGTATGCATCAATAGAAACTAAATGCATACATGCCTGGTTGTTATCAACCTACTTGTTGCTATCTGACCAACTGATATTTGTAGAAGCTCGCAGACTTCCTCCTTCATCACTTTGATCACCATTCCTACCACCCTCATGGGTCTTCATCTAGATGGAAATCATAAGAAACAACAACAACCACATCTTTAACCGTAATCATTTTTCCTGAATACATAATCCATCATTAGTCATACTCAATCATTATTTCATAGTAATAGACTATTCTAAGTTCACAAGCATATTATATGCATATCCAAGCATGTGCAATTACACATTTGTATGCACCAAGCATTTATTGTCAGCATGCCTACTAATGCATATGCATTTTAACTGCATTGTATGTCTCATGAACTCTAGTGGATTTATGTTTTAATTAACTTATTTATTTATCTATTTATGTTGTAGTTGGTTGTCCTTGAACTCCTTCAGATCATTGTTGCCTTGTGTGCACCCCTTCTGATCATCTGCACTATGGTTCCCTGGTCTGAACACTTTCCAACCAAGTTCCACTTGGCCATTCTACAATCCAACTAGTGTGCTCAAATTTCCACAACTCTTTTTGGGTAGTCATATCCAACTTTACCTTTATGAGACATTCCAGTACCCTGGAATGGAGTAGCTCAAAAATTTCCATCACTCTACGACCACAACACTCTGGAATCAAACATTGTTACTCCTAGTTGTCCATTAGGTTACTTTATAAACATTTCCCTTGTGAAGCCGTACCTTTCACACTTAATACCATTCCCCAATGGAAGTCCATTTTCATTCAGTGACACTTTTCAAGTGAGAGAGCATTCAATTTCTCTTCATTGGCACCATGTTTCCACTGTGAACTCTGATATCAGAAGTGGATTGATTTCACATTTAATCTTTGCAACTATCTACACCTCTCTTCCTTCAAGGATAGGCAGTCATACTTTTCCTCTTACGCCCATCCATGACATATTTAACCTTCTAACTTCATATCCTATGTGAGGACTCTTGCTTTTGTTGTACCTGAGGTTTATTCAGATTCTGTGGTTGTTGACTAATACTTTTGTTCCACTATTCTTGAGTTCTTTGTCCACCTTTCATTAATTTCACTATATCTCTTGATTGCCTCATCCAACTCATGTAAGATCTGTCATGATTCCATGACCCTTACATCCAATCCTATATTGGAATTTATTTGATTATACCTCTAATCTTGCCAAAATCTGTAAGCAATCATCTGGTTAGAATTATACATATCATACAAAATTTTCAATTAAATCTATAGGTACCTTTTCTGTTTAATTCATGAAGAAAATTATACCAATCTTCATATTATAACAGTTCCATGTTATTTTCCTCTAAATCCTCTGAATCAACTTTCCAACGAATGTACTCTTTCCCCAAACGAATATCGGAGCTGAAAGTTAGGGCTCCCTGGAAAACCACTTTCAACCCCCTTAGTTGATATAGGAAATCAAAAACTACAAAGGAAATGATCCAAGTGGATATCATTGGCCACCCACCTTTTCCAACTGGCTCAAAACAATTTTCTAACAATTTTGGTAATTTACTATTTTTAGCAGTTTTTCACTTCTGGAGCCGTTTTGAGGACCTAAACGATGTTTTTTGGGGAAAATGGGAAGAAATATGAAAATTCCTTCGATATTTCCCTCAAAATGAATCTCCTTGATGATACCTTTCCAACGGTCTATCATACACCTAAAACGAAGATTGTATGCAAAAGTTACGACCCCGGGAAGTTGATGTACTAACTTACCCAAATGGGGACCACATGACTTTTGGCGCTTCATCTCCTAGGGTTAGGTTTTTGGATGTCTAGGGTTTTTAGAATTCCTGTTTATTGTTAAAAGGCCTTAAGAGCCTCATTGTAATCATCTTCTTGTGAATGAGTGCAATCGTCACATCTCTTCTCAGAGATAAGCCGCCACCATTCAAACAAGCTTGTTTACGCTGCATTTTACAGTTTCAGCTTATTTCCTTATTGAATAGAAAACCAATTTTACTCTATCTCTGTTATTTCATGTTAAGTACCTGTTAATAATCTGTAGTCATTTCATTCTGCTCATAAAATCTGAATCAATGGTATCAGAGCAGTATGCTCCTTGTCGTCTTAATGCATGTCCCCAATGAGGTCAAAGTACGAAGAGTTGGGTCTTGAGCTTGTTTCTCTTGACGAAAAAATCTCTCACACACCCAAGTGACCTCTCATGGCAGGAGAAAATAAATATGACAGGACATGAGATCCTTTCAAACTATTGATTAAGGAATCCCTCGCACAATAGAGGAATGAGATGATGGATAGTTTTGTGCAAATCCTTCAGCAGCTATTGACAGGCGACACATCTTCTTCGAGCGGAGGCGCCACCCCCTTCAAGGTAAAATAAACTTTGATATTTATATATTTGAAGGTCATATAGACGCAGATGTTGTAGACACGTGGTTTAATCTACTAGAAGCGTATTTTTCTGTCCATAACTTTTCGAATAGAGAAAAGATTACTTTTTCACTCCTCAAAGTCGTTCCCCATGTCAAAGATTGGTGGGAAAATTTTTGTGAGCAAAAGGAAACAGAGGAACCCTCATTATTTATAGTCACGACCACCTGGGAATCCTTCATGGATTCTATTAAGGAACAATACTACCCTTTCGGAAGTTATGATGACTTGTATACCAAATGGACCACACTATGGCAAGAAAGAGACCAAGTAGTGCCAGATTTCACAAATATCTTCCATACCTTGCGCACCAAGATAGGTATCAAAGATTTAGAGAGAGATCTGGTGCTCAAGTATCGCGGTGCTCTGCATAGATACATCCATACCGAAATGGAATTTTTGGACATCTCATCCTTGGGCTCAGCCTACCGATATGTCATCAAAATCAAGCAGAATCTCAAACAAAAGACGTGACAATTTGGGCCTGGGAACTCCTCACAACAAAAGCTAGGAAAAGGCAGCCCCAAACCACAGAACAAAAGACAAAGAAAATATGAACAATATCAGAAAAACCAGTCCAAGTCGCAAGCAAAGAAGGACACCAGAAAGATAAAGAAAGATACTGAGAAGTGGTGCGACTTCCATAAGAGCCCTTGGCATAACACTATTGACTACCACTCAAAGCAGTCGCTGGTGGCCGAAGTGAAAGCCTCTAAATCAGATGTGGGTTCTGACTCTGAGACATAACCAGAAAGGGGAAGACAGATCATTGATGCAGAACCCAGTTCCACCGTTGCTACCACCAAGCTCCAGCCTGGTGAACCAGACGAGGCAGAAGAAGGAGAGCACCTCTTCCATTCACAGATGTGGGTAAAAGGAACCCCGTTGCACTTCGTCGTTGATAGTGGTAGCTAGAAGAACCTCATCTCAACAGACGTCGTCAAGCAACTGGCCCTGTCGACAATGTCACACCCACAACCCTACACCATTGATGGCTTTGCCAAGGAAGTGATCTCCACGTCAGCCAACAGTGTTGACTATCGTACGACATCAAACCCTTCAAAGACGAGGTATTGTGTGATGTTTCTCCTCTCGAAGTTTGTGATGTTCTTTTGGGCGAAACTTATTTATGGAAACGTCATGTTGTATATGAGTCTAGGCCTCATAGTGTTATTATTACTTTGAACAGGAAATTGTACAGGATACCCAAGGCAGTCCCACCTAGTGCTATTTCCTTGATCTCTGCTAAGAAATGCAGGAAGGTCATCTCTCAGACGGGGAAGTTTGTTTTCTTCGTGATTCTCTCTCAAAATAAGAAAAAGATCACAACCACATCCAGGGTCTTTGCGGCTGACCTCTCCACATAGTAGAAGCAAGTAGATAAGGTCATGGGAGAATACTCGGATATTTTATCCTCACCTACCGGGGTACCTCTGCACTGCCAGGTCAAGCACCCCATCGATCTGACCCCCAACACACCGCTGCGCAATGGGCCAGTCTATCACCGCTATCTGTTAGAGAATGAGGAGATCAAGTGACAGATCCAAGAATTGATCCACAAGGGGCACATTCATCCCAGCTCATCACCTTGTGGGAGCCCAATCGTGTTGGTACAGAAGAAAGATGGAACCTGGTGACTCTGCATTGATTACCGAGCTCTGAATAAAATCACAGTCAGAAACCAATACCCGATTCCCCAAATCGACGACCTCCTTGATCAACTCATGGGGGCCAAATACTTCAGTAAGATTGATCTGAAGTCTGGCTACCACCAGGTCTCGATAGAACAGACATATGTATGGAAGATCGCCTTCAAGTCAAATGAAGGCCTTGTCCATGCCCTTTGGTTTGACAAATGCTCCAACCACTTTCATGAGGATGATGGACGATATTCTACGACCATTCACCAATACTTTTGTATTGGTGTAACTAGATGTCATTCTCATTTACAACAAGACTTGGGCCAAACACTTGTAGCATATTTAGCAGGTTCTGTACACCTTGCAGCAGCACAAGCTATACGCCAACTTGGAAAAATTATCCTTTGGCATGGACATGGTCCATTACCTGGGCTACATCATTGATCAGCATGATGTACATGTGGATCTAGCCAAGATCTAAGTCATCCGTGACTGACCAGCCCCAACCATGCTCACTGAGCTTCGAAGATTCTTGGGCCTTGTCGATTTCTACCGCAGGTTCGTGTTGGGATTCTCACATATTGCATGGGCCCTCAAACAAATAACCAGGGGTGGTGGTAAGGCAAAACTTGCGTGGGGTCGTTCCCAACAACAAGCGTTCAATGATTTGAAGTAGCGCTTGTGCTCAACCCTAGTACTTTCACTACCAGACCTGCAACAACCTTTTGAGATCAAGACAGATTCTTTAGACTATGTTGTGGGTGCCATTCTCACTCAACATGGCCACCCCGTGGCCTATCATAGTAAGACACTAATAGATGTTGTCCGTAAGTACCCTACTTACGAAAAAGAAATGTAGTCCATTGTGAAAGCCTGCGGCCAGTGGAGACATTACATTCTTGGGAAGGAGACAATCATCCACACTGATCATAAGCCACTGTAGTTCATGCAAACACAAGGAAAATTGCAGAATGACCGCCATCAAAAGTGGTCCACATACTTGCAACAATTCCACCTCAACATCAAGTATAAAACAAGAAGCACCAATCACATCATTAATTGTCTCAATAGACCACCAGTCTCATCACTCACCATGATGCTAGACTCTTGTGACCATGAGACCTATGGATGGCCCCAACTCTATGAGACAGAACCGAACTTCGCCACCACCTACCAAATGTTGGGTGCAAACGCAGTTGTTGATAATTTCCATCTTCAGGATGGGTTGTTGTGTTGTCTGGGCCATATCTGTGTTTCATCAAGCGAGCGAGCGAAGATGATCTAGGAAGCCCACTACAGTCGGGTGGCAGGACACTTCGGCGTCAAAAAGACAGTGGTGATGCTACAAAAACATTTTTATTGTCTAAAACTTTGACAAGAGGTCAACACATATATCAGGTCCCGCACTGCCTACGTTATTGCCACACCAACCACTAAGAAACAGGGTCTGTACACCCCTCTTCCTAATCCTGACAGACCATGGGAATCCATCTCAATGGACTACATGTCAGGCCTCCTATCCACCAAGAAGGGAAATGATTGTGTTTTTGTGGTTGTTGATCACTTTTCTAAAATGACGATTATGGTTGCCTACAAGAAGAGCATCACAACAGAGGCCACTACCAAGCTCTAGTCTGGGTACATTTTGGACTCCCAAAAACCATTGTCTTGGATCAGAACAGTTGATTTATCAACACATTCTAGTCGAGCCTCTGGTCACTGTTGGACACCAAGCTCACCAAATCCACGGCCTTCCACCCCCAGACAGATGGCCAAACTGAGGTCGTAAATCGAATGATTGTGCATACCCTTCACATGTATAATTGAAAGCACCCTCTCACATGGGATGAGAGTGTTACCTATGTCCATCATAGCTACAACTGAACCCTGCATAGCTCAACCAACCACAACCCCTTTCAGGTGGGGTTGGGATTCCAACCATTGGGTCCCATAGATGTTTCACTTCCCCTTGTGGTCACCTCGACCGACTCATCTCCTGCTCCAACTGAAGCTGACAAAGCCACCCAGTTCATTGAGTGGATCCAACACATCCTCCAATAGATTCATGATATCCTACAGAAGTCCAATGACAAGTACAAACAACGCCATGATCAACATCGGGTGCCACATAAGTTTAAGGTGGGTGACAAAGTTTGGTTTCACTTGCAGAAAGAATGCCTTACAAGACCCCATCGAAAGATTCTCCCACTCCATTATTGGTCGTACACCATCACCAAGGTCATGGGGGATAATGATTTTGAGCTCAACATTCCTCCTTTCCTTGGCCTGCACCCAGTGTTCAACGTGGATCTCCTTCACCCTTATTTCCCACCATTATTGGACACCTCGAAAGTAGCAGAACAACTGACACCAACATAACTCAACCTCCACTGCATACAACAGTCATCCAGTGATCAGATTGTGTACACACGGATCAAGGGCACTCAACAACAAAGGATACAACTTTATCGAGTCATCAAAGCAGGGCAACTCCTGCACTAAGGCAAGTGGATCACCCGGGGCCAAATTCAGCAGAAATTTCCTCATCTTATGGGGGAACTCAACGAAATGGAGACCATTTCCTCCTAAGGAGGGAGGATTGATCCAGGTGGATATCGGTGGCCACCCACCTTTTCCAACTGGCTCAAAACAATTTTCTGGCAATTTTGGTAATTTACTATTTTTAGCAGTTTTTCACTTCCAGAGTCGTTTTGAGGCCCTAAACGATGTTTTTTGGGAAAATGGGGAGAAATATGGAAGTAAGTTTGATATTTCCCCAAAATGAATCTCCTCGACAATACCTTTCCAACAGGCTATCATACTCCTAAAACAAAGATCGTATGCAAAAGTTACGACCCTGGGAAGTTGATGTACTAACTTACCCAAATGGGGCCCACATGACTTTTGGCGCTTCATTTCCTAGGGTTAGGTGTTTGGATGTCTAGGATTTTTGGCAAATTCCTATTTATTGTAAAAAGGCCTTCAGAGCCTCATTGTAATCATATTCTTGTGAATGAGCATAGCTGTCACATCTCTTCTTAGAGATAAGCCACCACCATTCCAACAAGCTTGTTTCCACTGCATTTTACAGTTTCAGCTTATTTCCTTATTGAATAGAAAACGAGTTTTACTGTATCTCTGTTATTTCGTGTTAAGCACCTGTTAATAATATGTAGTTATTTTGTTCTGGTCATAAAATTTGGATCAGGCGCTTTGTTGGAATAGGGGCAGACCTAGGGTTCATCTCCAAGAGCGCACCAACAAGCCCTAACTACTAGCCCTTTCAGCAACACCTATGAAGCAGATTCAGTCTCACCCAAAGCAGTTATGAGGGGGTTGCAGGACATAGATGTCTACAACCAAAGGGAATATCAAGTGGATCTAACACAATAACAACACAACATTCATATATCACTTATCAACTTAGATCTATTCTGCACATCTACTTATCAGATCTAAAACAGTAATGCAATCACAGTATATCAATGACAGAGACAGAAGATCAATCACACACAACACAAAATATACATGGTTCACCCTCTCTCTAGGGATACGTCCACAAAAATGTGCTATATTATATTTAAGTAAAGCATATAGTTCTTGTTTGCGCTCTTAGCTAGCAGATATTCTTTCTTCTCCTTTGTTTCTCTCCCCTCTCTACACACCCAGCTGCAGGGTTGATCTTCACACCCAACTGAAGATCTTACAATACCAGAAGGCTATCGCTCTTAGAAATTCTCTCTCTCTCGATACAATACTCACTCACATCAACAATCAGATCGATCAATAGCAACAATGACAACCTATCTTGATACCAACCCAACCCAGGTCCTCTTGACCTTTATTTATACATTACAATCACTCACTGACATTCTTAGGTCTAAGCCTAGGTGTCCAAAACCCTAGATACCAAAACCCTAGGTATCTAAAACCCTAGGTCAACTTGACTCATATTTTCAAGGCTTCACCAGCCTGTCTTTCCTTCCTTCTCGCGCGGTGCTCCAAAGCATCCAACAGTGGATTTTTCCACTTGATGACCTGTCCACAATCCTTCTTCCTTGCTTATCTTTCATTCCCGGTCTCCTCATCACACATCTTTCTTTCCCGGACTTCGCTCCATCTTTTCTACTCCTTCACTCACTTTGACCCGGTAACAGTCACTATTTCTTCCGTGAAGTTCACATTCTCCCTTTTCTTCCTTGATCTTCGCATACTTCCATAACCAAGGGCCAACAAACCCCCAACACTCACCTGTGACTCGTCTCGAGGCACTTTAGATCTGAGCTTCCTATTTTACTTTGACTTTAGGCTATGCAGTGCAGCCTCTGCGTTCTGCTCTTTGCCTCCTCTCCCTCCCTTGT
>SNQJ01S0218401.1:9935-25238 GCA_010110895.2 Picea sitchensis
AATCATGATTTAAATGTTTTCCAGGAAATATGGCAAAGCCTACTCGTTTTTGGTTAGTGATATTCTAAGACCTTGATCTGTTTTACAAAATCAAACTAAATTCCTATTTTGTAGAGTCAAATGTAAATGCTGGCAATATTTTGCAATATCAAGCTATTGAGATGTGATCTATTTTGGGATTGTAGAAGCTCTTCTTGAGTGAACTACCTTAGTAGATAGATACTATTCGAATATAGTAATTAAAGATATACCAGATGATAGGATCTGGAAGTTGTATAGATAGATTAAATAGACAGAGGAAAGACTAGGTGTTGGTCGAAAAATTGGAGATCCAAGGGACCTTTTTGTGAAGCTCATTGTAGAAGGCATTTATGTTCAATTTGACACTTAATAGCAAAGGCATATGAATGGTTAGACCCTCTTTTTTCTACTCTATTATTTCTTTATTCATTATTGAATTCATTATTCAGATTGCAATGCTTTTTTATTCTTGACTGTTAATTTATACAGTGAAAATTTTACCATAGAGATAATTTTCAAGTTTTGATATCAAGTTGATAGTCTTGTTTCTTTATGACATTTTGAGATGAGAATTCATGTGAAGTTGACAAATTGAAGACTTCATCTTCCTTTTTTTTTCTTAAATTGATTTAATCCATCTATGTGTCTACCTATTATTCAGCCAATGGGATATGCTATGTTCTGATCTTGATTTTCATGTCATGTTGTAACCTTGAGCCAGTTTTCAACCACCCTACAAAAAAAACAAATCATAAAACCTTAAGAAATACTTTGCAATAAACGAACGATGCCCTAGCTTTCCCTCTCACAGTCAAGTAAAACTTTAGGGACTAAGATTTTTGGCATCGTTGTCGAGGACGAAGAAACGAAGAGATCTTCCCTGGGGAAATGACAAGTTTACATTCAGATCTTGGTGGTGAACAATATTTTGGACAATTATTTAAGACTGTGATTATTCACCTGGCGACTCCTCTATGGTAATTTTGGCTCCTAAAAGAGAAGGTAAAGGACCTAAAACTCCTCCAAATTCTTCATCATCTAATAAGAGACCAGTAACCAGGAAAAATCCAGATCTTGAGCATGTTGCAACAGTTCCAGATCCTGAAAAGTTATTAAGAAAACCTAAATTTCTTTCTGGTCGGTCTTCAATCTTAAAGGGAAAATTATCTTCAGAAAGTTCTCAAGGAAAATCCTCTGAAATCATCAAAACCCAATTAGATGAAGATGTGAATCCTGAAAGTGAAAATAAACATGTTATTGAGTCTGATATAGTTTCATTCCCTTCAACTATTTCTGAATTAACTCTAGAACAGTGGAAGTTACTTACTGAACTCATTAAACATGAGTATCCAGACATTTTGCCTGTGACTGAAACTTTGAGAGGTCACAACACAGATATTAAGAATGAACTAGAGACACCTTCTTCATCTCTTGGATCTGTCTCATCTGGGGATTTTAGATCACATTATTTTTCTTTTGAGAATCATTTGTTTCTCAACCCATTAGTTGATCTTAGTCCAGAAGAGAAATCATTATCTGCTAAATATCAAAACTCAGGGACAACAAATATAGGTTTTAATACATAAGGGACGCCTTCTCCTTCATCATTACCAATCTTACTCACTCCCAGAGCTCCAAAAATAGCTAATATGGCTGCAGACAAAATGGACGAAATAGTTGCAGCAAGGTATGCTCCATTGGTTCTTCCACAAGTCATGTATGCCTTTCCACCAAATGATTATATGAGATATTTGCCCAGATTCAATGGAGATGGATCAGTTACTGTTGAAGAGAATTTGAGTTCATTTTATAGTTTTGTAGATAATTTCAATGTAGAGCATGTTGATGTGTGGATGAGACTATATGTACAAAGTCTAAATGGGGAAGCAAGAAAGTGGTTCAGGAGTTTGCCTCCTAATTCAATAGCTGATATCATAGCCTTAGATGATGCCTTTCTTAAACATTGGGCAGACATGAAGGACTTTTTATACTACATCACCGAATTCGGTGCTTTAAGGAGGAAACAAGGTGAATCAATACCTGATTTTACCAGAAGGTTCAACCAGATGTATGGTAAAATTATAGAGGAGATAAAACCTTCAGAGACATCAGCTAAAATAATTTTTTCTAATGCATTCGATGCCAAATTTTTCTTATTGCTTAGGGAAAGAAGAACCACTACCCTCATCTTGATGCAATATGCTGCTATCGAGGTAGAATCAAACATATTAGCAGCAGACAAATTGAAGTCTAGAAATGAAAGAGATAGGAAAAAGCAAAAGGAAGAATTGTCTTCATCTTCTAATTCAGCATCTGACTCTAAAATGGATGAAATGGCTAAGATGCTGAAAAATCTGACATCTGAAATGGCAAGGTTGAAGATAGAACAAAAACAGCCCAGTAGACCTGCACAGGAGGGAGGTTACAGAAATCCAAATCAGTTCAGGAGACCAAACAATGTACCAAAAATCTTACCAAGAGAAAGAAAAAACCAAGATGACCAAAAGGTGTTACCTCCTTTTCAAAATAATGCAGTAGATGAGGAGGAGGATGAGGATGATACAGAAGAAGACCCTACAGTTCATTTGAATTATTTTGAATCATCTCCTCTACATGTGACACGGCAGGATTATGAAGATGCTTTGATTGCAAATCGGTTTGAAGAAGGGGATGAAGATGAGATCGTCCAACATGAACGTAAAAGGAAAAAATACAATCTCAAATCTGGTTCAAATGCACCCAAATTTGATACACCTGTTTCCACAAAGAAGGCCAGTACTCTAGTTAAGACGGGAATTATCAAAGGTGTTCCCAAGATCCAAGTTGATCAACCATTGAAACAACCTGCCAAGGATAGTACTGTTGACATAAAGGAATCGGATAGAAATGTTTATGCTTTTAGTTTAGAACACGAAATCAACAAAATCAAGATTTCAGTGCCATTATTAGAACTCATGAAAACAAAACCTTTCAGAAAGATCGTCCTTAAGGCTCTACAAGCTCCATCTCATGTCACCTTTTCAGATATGGTCAATCTAGAGGATGAAAACCCTACTATAACTATTGGACCTCACATTGAAGATAGAATTGATGCCTCTCCACCTTTTTACATTTCATTAAATATCCATGACAAGATATTGCACAACTACTTAATGGATTTTGGTGCCTCGCATAATGTAATGCCCAAGGTGGTGATGGAAGAATTAGGGTTGGACATTACTAGACCATATCATGATCTATATTATTTTGACTCCAAGAAAGTCAAATGCCTTGGAGTTATGAAAGATGTGGTTGTTACTCTTTCCCGATTGCCTATGAAAAGTGTGGTATTAGATGTTATCGTGGCTGACATACCACCAAAATTTGGAATTCTTCTTTCAAGATCTTGGGCTAAGAAGGTAGGTGGTACTTTACAGATGGACCTTCGCTATGCAATCATACCTATTTTTGGTGGGGAACAATGGAGATTATACAGAGAAGTTAGATTGGCTTATTTGGTAGGTGATCACAATAATCCCACTAATCATCCTATATATGTTGTAGAAGATTATCTTGGTTATTCTATTTTTCATATGAGTGAGGAAATGGCGGAAGTATCAGTTAGAAAGTCAACAACTGCAGTGGGAGATAGTAAAGACAATTTTGTTTGGAAAATGTATTTTGACGGAGCATGTTCTAAAGAAGGTTTTGGAGCTGCTATTGTCTTCATTTCCCCTACCAAGGAGGTTATCCCCATGTCATATAAACTTGAATTTGACACCACTAATAACATCAGTGAGTATGAAGCTTTGTTGTAAGGTTTGAAAGATGCTAGAGATATGGGAGTAGACAAGTTGTCTGTTTTTGGAGACACAAAACTTATTATTCACCAGATCAATAATATATACCAAACCAAACAGCAAAGGTTAAAACAATACAGAAATGAGGTGTGGGATTATGTGGATAATTTATTTTCTGCATTTAATATTACTTTTGTGCACAGAAATTTGAATCAGCAGGCCGACTCTTTGGCACTAGCAGCTAGCAACTTTAAAACTCTTATGTTTCCTAATCTGAAATTCGAAGTTTAAGTCAGAAACAGGCCTTCAATATCAGATAATATAAAACATTTGCAGGTTTTTAAAGATGAGGAAATTCAAAGATTTTTGAAAACTATTGAAGAGTTTTCTAACATTTCAATTGACCAAGATGACGAATATGGAGAAGAAGAAATACATGTTGCAGAAGTCCTTCAAGATACAATTGTTGGTCACAAAATCATTGAACTGAAGACAAACCATCTTCCCAAGGGTTTGGTCCCACTAGACAGGATGTTCAATCATAATGATGTTTCCAGGAAGGTTTTTATCCAAACAGAAGAAACAGATGTAGTAGACTGTGACATTAGTCTGGATGCAAATCCCAGGTTGGTAAAAATATCTAGGAAACTGTCACAAAAAAAGAAAGAAGAATATGTTGAATTAATGAAACATTATTCAGACATTTTTTCATGGTCTTATGAATATTTGAAGGTGTTTGATACAGAGATTATTCAACACAAAATTCCTCTGAAACCTGGATCAAAACTTGTTAAATAAAAGTTCAGGCAATTTAATCCTTTACTGTTACCTATAATAGAAAAGGAGTTGAAAAGGTTGCTGGAAGCAAAAATCATAGTGCCACTAAGATACTCGGAATGGGTAGCCAACCTTGTACCTATCAGAAAAAAGAATGGAGAGATAAGGCTCTGTGTAGACTTCAAAAATCTAAACAGGTGCTCTCTGAAAGACAATTATACATTACCAAAAATGGATTATATCTTACAAAGATTTGTCGGCACAAAGAGAATATCTATGCTTGATGGATATTCAAGGTACAATCAAATATCAGTAATGGAAGAAGACAAAAATAAAACATCTTTTACCACTCCTTGGGGCACCTTTATGTACGAAAAGATGTCGTTCGAATTAATGAATGCAGAAGCTACATTTCAAAGGGCTATGGATATCGCTTTCATTGGGGAGAAAGACAGGTTTGTGGTTATTTACCTTGATGAAATCACTATATTTTCGGCATCCGATAAAGAACATTTACAGCACTTGAAGCAGACCTTTGAGAAATGCAAGAGGTACGGCATATCACTTAATCCTAAAAAATCACATTTTTCCATGGAGGAAGGAAAGCTTCTAGGACACATTGTTTCACCTGAAGGTATTAAAATAGATCTGGAAAGAGTAAAGGCTATTCAAAAAATCGACATTCTAAGAAATAAAAAGTCTATTCAGTCATTCATTGGTAAAATTAATTTTTTAAGGAGGTTTATACCTAACTTTGCAGAAATTGTCAAGTACATCACTGACATGTTGAAAAAGGATGCAGAAATTAAGTGGATACCAGAAGCGAGAGAATCCTTTGAAAGGATCAAACAGGCTATCATTCAGGCACCTGTTCTAATTAGCCCAGATTACTCCAAAGAATTCATGATTTTTTCATTTTCATTAGAGAATACCATAGATATTGTTCTTCTGTAGAGAAATGAGCAAGGATACAAACAGCCTATCTCTTTCTTTAGCAAAACCCTCAGAGACTCTGAATTGAAGTATGATTTAATAGAAAAACAAGCCTATGCCTTGGTAAAGGATTTAAAATCCTTCAAAGTATATGTTCTTCAATCTAAAATTACAGCTTATGTCCCAAGCAGTGCAGTCAAAGAAATATTGGTTCAGCCAGATTGTGAAGGAAAGCAAGGGAAATGGATAACCAAAATCCTGGAATACGATCTCACCATAAATCCTACTCGGTTGATAAAAGGACAAGGCCTCACTAAATTAATGAAAAAATCTAATTGCAAATCAATTGGGTTATACCATCTTTCAGACATGACACGGGACTCTTATGTCCAGATTGAAGAAATAAATTTACAGATAAACAGCAAGTATGTTTCTTCAAAATGGTACAAAGATATCATATTTTTTCTGCTGAATTTTCAATCTCCCCCAAAGTTGAATAAATCAAAATTCAAATAATTAAAGTTGAGAGTTGTAAAGTACTGTATTGTTGATCAGACCCTGTTTTGGAAGGACCCCAACGGTTTTTTGTTGAGGTGTGTGGATGAAAAGGAAGCTAAACAAATCTTTCATGATCTGCATCATGGTGTCTACGGAGGCCATCATCATTGGAAGGATATTGCCTTCAATATTCTTAGAGCAGAGTATTACTGGCCATTTCTATTCTCAGATATTTTTGCTCAGGTCAGGGCATATGAACCTTGTTAGAAAATTGTTGGAAAGCAGAAACTTATATCCCTACCTATGAAACCAATCATCGCCCATGGACCGTTTCAATAGTGGGGATTGGATTTCATCAGAGAGATTAATCTGTCATCCTCAGGACAACATAGATGGATTCTTACAGCCACAAATTATTTTACGAAGTGGATTGAAGCAATTCCGACTCGGAATACGACAGACAAGGTAATCATGGAATTTCTAGAAGGATATATTTTTTCTAGGTTTGGTTGTCCTAAACAACTGGTCACTAATAATGAACATGCTTTTAAATCAAATTCCATGATTGAATTATGCAATAATTATAGTATCAAATTGGTTCATTCTACCCCCGAATACCCCCAAGGGAACATATTGGCAGAATATTCCAATAAAACTCTGATAAGGATTATCAAAAAATTATTAACAGAAAATAAAAATCTATGGGATTCCAAGTTAAAGTTTGCCCTTTGGGCTGATCGTATCAGTAAAAAGAAGTCTATTGGGACATCTCCTTTCCAGATGGTATATGGGACAGAAGAAATTATTCCAACTCAATTGGGCCTGCCAGTTTTAAAGTTTCTGCAAGAAGAACTAGAGGAACCCAATGATGTCCAAAGAAGAATCTTTCAGATGATTGAAGTTCAGCGGGTCAGAGAATAGGTTAATCAGAAAGTTGTTTCTCGTCAGATAAAAATCAAGGCTACATTCGATAAGGGAACTAAGAAAGATGTTTTCAATGAAGGGGATTTGGTGTTAAGATTGGATGCCAGGAGAGAGGATAAAGAAAAACATGGAAAGTTCGATAACCTATGGTATGGTCCTTTCAGGGTAGCCAAGATAATCAACAATAACACCTTTCTCCTGCATAATTTAGATAACACTGAAATTTTTGGGGGGCCAGTAAATGGGAGGTTCTTGAAGCACTATTTTCTCTAAGGGTTCATCAGGTTTCAATTAGTACAGTAGGTTTTTTCCTTTCAATAAAGACTCCATATACCCAATGGACTTGTTTTTTACAGTTATGATGAGAATGAAAGACTGACAGTTGCAGGGGAATCAATAAATCAAAGATAAAGGAAAGGAATTGGTCTTCAGTT
This sequence comes from Picea sitchensis, assembly GCA_010110895.2. NCBI lineage: Eukaryota > Viridiplantae > Streptophyta > Pinopsida > Pinales > Pinaceae > Picea > Picea sitchensis. Next base: position 17,302 of record SNQJ01S0218401.1, read on the forward strand.
CTTGGAGTTTATTATCAAAACTCCATCCCCATAAGGAGCCAATGTTAGTCTCTATTTTTGTCTTGGTTTAGTGAGAAACCCTTATCCTAAATCCTTCTTACCTACACTTCATTTTCTGTTTCCAGTTGATTTCAATTTTTTGTTTTTAGTGTCTTGTGGTTTGCATTACAGTTTTTGGATAGTTTATTTGAGTTTGATTTTGAAATACATGGTTTTAAAACGAGGTGTCACCTTATATGCCTGTTTGAATTTCAAACTTTCAAATTTTGCTAAGTCATTAATAGCGCTACGGGAATAAGGCTATTCCCGTAGCACCAAAACAATCATGCCTTGATACAGCCTGCCATCCAGATTTTGTTATGATGACACAAATTGTGGGTTGAGAGTTCGCATGTGTCCACGAAAGATTGGAAATCATTTGCAAATTCAACTGTTTCATAATCTGATTGTTGTGTACCCGCGTAGGACTCATTTTAAATCACCCATTTCTCAATGATCGTTATATTATACCTGTTCAATTTTGTTGAATTTAGGTGCAGGTATTCGCTGAAAGGAACGGTATACACTAACATATTGCAGGTGGAAAATTTGGAACCCAAGGGCGCTAGTTGCAGAATTGTGTTTTGATGGCGCCAAAGAAGAGCGGACAGGTTGTCAGAATAGAACCAGAGGGTGTCGAACTTCTTGAAGCCTATCCTCAGATGGCTCAAAGGTTTAGAGACGCTGGGTGGTTTGAATTCCTTACCACTTTTCAGGGTTATGATGAGCAGGTCTCCATGGAGTTCGCTCTGAATTTTGATGGTCACGAGGTGGAAATCGGTAAGATGTTGATGCTAGTGAAAGAGAATACTATTGCAAAGGCTTGCAGGTTGGTGGTTGGAGGAGAAATATGGTGGAAGAAAGAGCATGTGGTTACAAAGTTTGTAAACCAATTCATGCTTCCAGATAAGAAAAATCTGGATTGGAAAAGGGGAATACCTCATAGCTGGATTCGACCCAAATGGAACACGGCTCTGATCATGATCCACAGGTATATCACCTGCGAAGGTAGATTCTCACTGGTCTATATCTACCACATAAGGATACTAATGCATTTAAATGGTGATTACCCTTTAAATATCCCTTATTTTCTACTCAAACGCTTGACAAATATGTCAAAGAGAGTGCAATCACTCTCCACCAATGCTAAGAGTAGTCTGTTCCATCAAGTCCTAATTAAAACCTTAGTCATATCTTCTTTGAGCGAATTACAGAAGCCCTGGAGCTGGCTCACACAATATTTAAACCCTAACACTCAGTCCAATAAGCAGAAGAAAGGCAAAGGGAGAAAGACCGTTACACAGAGCCGAGATATTTTCAATGAAACCCCTGTGAAAGAGGAGATGTCTGATATCAGGGTGACCAGGAGGAGCAGAAGTAAAAGACCAAGGTGGGATCCAGAAATTGAAACATTTTCTGAAGAAGATGTTAAAGGGGAAAATGATTTAGATAAAGATCTTGATACTCAAACTACAATCAAGCTTGAAACGCCATCAACCAGTAAAAGGGGTGCTGCAACTAAAGGGAAAAGGGTTAAATGTGTGTCTGTATCACAGAAACCTAGAAGGAATTCTACTAGGGTCACCAACAAGTATAGACTGAAGTCAAAGGCCATGTTTAATCCATCAATCAAAGAATAAAACGGCATAGTCATCGAATATGACTCTAAGAATGATGAAACAAGTACCAGGAAAAGGGAAAAAAGAACTTCACTGCCTAAGAAACCAGTCAACAAAGGAAAAAGAATGATTTCACCATCTACAGGACATGTAATGAGAGCTTCAACCAGATTAGCAAAGGCTAAAGAGATGGCTAAAGGTATCAGTGAAACCCCTGAGGATAAACAGGATCACTTTGAATACTCAGATCGGATATCAGATGTCCCTGAAGCTATAGATTCAGCAAGTTCTGATGAAGAACATAGCTCAGGATTAGTCTTAAAGTACCAAGTTAAAGAAAAAGAACCCAAAGTTTCTTTAAACCTGAATTAACTTACACCTTGTGAAGAATGCTCAGGATTCAGAGTTAAAACCAGAACTGATAAAGAAAGGATCAAGGAATTTCATAAAACAATAAGACAATTAAAGAAAGAAAAGGCGCAGATAGAACAATGGAATGTTCGCCAGCAAGAAAGGATTTAGGTTTTTAAAAATAAGAAGAAAGAGAAAAGGGAATTGCTCAAAGAAATCAGGGAGATTAATTTCAGACTCTATTGGCACAATGTCGTGCTTACCACAAAGCTCAAACAGAAAAATGCTAAAGCTACTGTTGTGATTATATCCTAAAGATAACATGGAAATTTGCTACAATCATGATTTAAATGTTTTCCAGGAAATATGGCAAAGCCTACTCGTTTTTGGTCAGTGAGATGCTAAGACCTCAATCTGTTTTACAAAATCAAATTAAATTCCTATTTTGTAGAGTCAAATGTAAATGCTGGCAATATTTTGCAATATCAAGTTGTTGAGTTGTGATCTATTTTGGGATTGTAGAAGCTCTTTTTGAGTGAACTACCTTAGTAGATAGATACTATTCGAATCTAGTCATTAAAGCTATATCAAATGATAGGATCTGGAAGTTGTATAGATATTTTAAATAGACAGAGGAAAGACTAGGTGTTGGTCGAAAAATTGGAGATCCAAGGGACCTTTTTGTGAAGCTCATTGTAGAAGGCATTTATGTTCAATTTGACACTTAATAGCAAAGGCATATGGATGGTTAGACCCTCTTTTTTCTACTCTGTTATTTATTTATTCATGCTTGAATTCATTATTCAGATTGCGATGCTTTTTTATTCTTGACTATTAATTTATATAGTGAAAATTTTACTGTAGAGATGATTTTCAAGTTTTGATATCAAGCTGATAGTCTTGTTTCTTTATGACATTTTGAGACGAGAATTGATGTGAAGTTGACAAATTTAAGACTTCGTCTTCCTTTTTTTTCTTAAATTGGTTTAATCCATCTATGTGTCTACCTATTTTTCAACCAATGGGATATGCTATGTTTTTATCTTGATTTTCATGTCATGTTGTAATCTTGAGCCAATTTTCAACCACCCTACAAAAAAATCAAATCATAAAACCTTAAAAAAATACTTTGCAATAAACAAATGATGCCCTAGCTTTCCCTCTCACAGTCAAGTGCAACTTTAGGGACTAACAGTTACGATAGTTATAGCATTTGAGCTCATTGTTCAATAGGTCAAAGTGATTGGTGCAATTTTGTCTACTCATTGGTTGTTTAGTTCTATGTTGCAAAGATTGTTTATTTCTTGATCTCCTCAGTTGCATATATCTAAACTTAATTTGACAATTTGCAATCTTATGATCAAAATTAGAGCAGTAAAAACAGTAATCATGGAAGAAATTTTGGCACCTGGAGGATGGCCTTCTTCTTGACATTTTTTGCTCCATCTTCTGATATCTTTGTTTTTTATCAGGGATCATCTTGTCTTTATTAGATTTTGGTGGCAGAGTACTCACATCGTCTGATTGTCTGCTGATTGGAACTTGATCATATTTACTGGCTCTTTAATTTCTGTATGTTTGTTGATTGAACCACTTACATAGCCTAAACCAGTCTTTAACAAGGGAGATCTATGTTTGCTCAGAATGTCGTTTAGTTATGTTGAGGCTTTAATTCTTGGAAGATTTTGGAGATACAATGCTTTAAACCTCTCCATCTCTTTTCTGGATTTTACTACCTCTTCTTCCAAGGCTTCACATCTTGCCTTCTTCTCTGATAACTGTTGTTTCAGAGTGTCCTCTATTTTCTTTGCCTCTTCTAATTTGACTTTTAGAAGGGCAAAGTCTTCATCGGGTTTTTTACCATTCTTTTCAAATTGCATCAACAACTGTTTTTGTTTTCTCTTCTTAAGTTTGAGTCTGTCAATCTCTTCTAAAGAACTATTTAATTCGCCTTTCATATCAACCACAGCTTATTCATCATTAACATCACTTCATGTTATTTTATTCTCATAATACTCTTTGGCCATAAGCACAAAGTCATTAACCTTATCTTCATAGGAAGAGTCACTATCTGTGTCTTATGAAGAGTCATCATTGTTTACACATAAAATTTTATTTTTACCAAATCTCTTGGATTTGTACTTCTCTTCACCTTCAGAGTTTTGGTCCTTCTTCTTGTGTGGACACTTAGGTGAAAAGTGACCTATCTTTCCACAGTTAAAACATTTTAAGGGAAGCTTGCCTTGGTATTTTCCTGATCCTTTCCGTAGTCTTCTCACAAATTTTTCTTCAATTTCATTAGGCTCATAATCCTCATTCTTATCTTCTTTAAATGATGCTTCTCTAGAGGTGGGTTTATCCTTACTAATCCTCATTTCATAAGAAGTTATATTTCCTAGAATTTGATCAATAGACAAAGTCTTAAGATCATTAAGTTCTTCTATTGTAGAAACTTTTGGATTAAATCTATTTGGTAGAGATCTTAAAATCTTTTGAACTAAAAAAATGTCTTCAATCTTATCACCAAGACCCTTCATGGAATTCACAAGCTCCTCAACTCTTAAGAAAAAATTATTAAATGTTTCATCCTCATTCATTTTTATTTGTTCAAACTGTAATCTATAGGTTTGAAGCTTGGCATCCTTTACCTTCTCATTACCTTCATAACAAATAATGAGTTTTTCCCACATTTCTTTGGTAGATTCTAAGTGCATAACTTTTACAAATTATGCTTCTGCAAGCCCACTCATAAGAGCATTCATAGCCTTAGCATTGAAGATGAATTCTATCTTGTCACCCTCATTAGCTATTACAATTGGCTTTACATAACCAGTCTCTACCAATTCCCAGACATCTGCACCTAAAGCCATTATGTAGGTTCTCATCCTCACTTTCCAGAAGGAAACGTTTGTTCCATTGAACAGGGGGGCATTATTGGTTGAATTTCCTTCATGACTTGCCATGTTTAAGCTTACTGGTCTACCTTTAAATAAAAGGAACCTACTCTGATACCAATTCTCGGAAATACTAAGACAACTGAGAGGGGGGGTGAATCAGTTGTTAGTGTGCTTAAACAATTTTGTGCCTATTAAAATGTTATTAACCTTCTTCAAGTGATCATCAAGATTATGCAAGTCATGAACAATAGAAATAATAAACTTCAATCACACACATGTAATACACAGAGACAGATATTCATGAGGAAACCCATAAAGGGAGAAAATATCTTCTTCTTGGAATGATCGGTAGTATTTTAAGTTTTGTACATCGTATTCCTTTGAGCACCAACTCAAAATGAGGCTACAACCTCTTCTTTAGCAAGTTACAACTTGTTGAGAGCACCAACTCTCTGGTTTCTCTAGCACCCACTAGAAGGAAGCACCAACTCCCTGAGTGTTCCAGCACCAACTGGATCGAAGCACCAACTTCCATTCACACAGGCACCAACCTGTCTAACAGAGAACAATGGTTATCCCTTGCACCACTCTACCACCCTGGTTTTTCTGGCTGCAACCAGATGGAAGCTACAACTCCCTGTGTTCAAGCACCCACTTGAAACTCTGAGGACAAAAGTCCTCCCTAGCACCACCCTACCACCTTGTTTTCTAAAACTTTGCTTGAATAATACTTTACAATAATACAGACATTTCAACGTTTACCATTTCTTCTTTGTTCTGCAATTTTGGTCTGGTTTTGTTTGTTCATGCTCAGCTCCACTTGTTGTTTCTTTCCATCTGCTCTTCCTTTGTTCTTCTCATGCTCTTAGGTTCTCGTACAGTCTATTGTTTTCACCATTTCTTCTCTATCCAGCGTGTGTTCTTCATCTCTGCATCTCTCACACTTTGTTCATGCTCTCTACTTGATTACATACAGTTCAACTTGTTTTACCGAGAAACAGCAGCCTTCCTCATTCTTGGCATATTTCTTTTATTCATGCTCTCATCATCTGTTACACTCTTCATCTCCAATGCTCAATGTTGGGAATCTCAGAATGCTCAAGATCCATGATTCCAACGCTTGAGAACAATGATTCATCCGCTCAGGAACAATGATTCAGTTAGTGTAACTAAATTGTAACTAATCAAGAAATCACGAGATGAAACAGCAACCCTTCGATCAAATTCATTGGATTATACTCCGAGGTGGATCCTGGTAGCATTAGCTCCTTCCCCTATCTTTCGTTGATGTGACCATGGGCGATGTTATCATGTGACCAAGCGATTGCGGGCGCGGCCACGAAAAATTAAGACACGAGCATGTCCTGGCCCCGTAATGCGACGGGACCGTCGATCTCATGATCTTGACGGTACTTCTGAACCGACGGATCAGATCTAACCTTCTTAAATCAATGGTTGTGATATATCATCTTTCCTTCCTCTTCTCCGGATCCATGCCCTCCTAATTCTTAACGACCAAGTGACGTGTGGCCCTCCAAACTGACGGACGAGATAAATTTCTCATTTCGGGCTTCGGGAGTCTCGATTCTCAAACTCTACTTTCTCTGCGGTGCTTCCACCCGGAATTCACGATCTATCGACATGTGGTCTTCTCGAATCAATGGTCACTATCCCTTCGGGTATTCAGGGTTCAGGAATATCAACTCTCAAATTTCCTTTCTTTCTTTTTCCCAGAGTGTTCCAACTGGAGCACATGATCTGTTGACGTGTGTCCTCCTACAGATCGACGGTCCTCGGCTCCTTCGGCTCTTCTGGCTTCAGGGATTTCAAAACTCAACTTCGCTTCCTTCACTTTCTCCCAGAGTGTTTTTCCCCAACTACATATATTTCTGCCACGCGTCCTTCTGGTAACCAACGGCCTAGATCTTCTTCGGCCCTCGGGTCTTCGACGATATGGTTTCCTTCCCAACCACGAATTCCTGAAGTGATTCGCTCCAAAGTTGTGGATCGTGCGCCACCTGTCAGTCTTGATGATGGACGATCCATGCTTACTTCGAGACTTCGAGACTTTGACAAGTCCTCTCTCCTGCGCTCATCCAAAGGTTTAACCTTCTTGCACTATCTCTGGATCCAACGACCATTGATCCTCGGCACTCAGATCCAATGGATCAGATCTGTAATTCTCTTGGATCTAACGGTTGTCCTAACTCTCGAAATATATCTTAGATCGACGGTTGAGAGCGACTGTTGACCTTCATCCTTCAGGAATTTTGACATTTGTTGGTGATGAAACTTCCGAAGTAAATCTCCCGGAGTGACGTAGCTTTCTTACGTCACTTGTTGACATGGAACGAGCCAATTTCCTCTTAACACTTGTCATCATCTAATTATGCAATGTGTACTTGCTAACATGGTCTTCCACATGTCCTTGCTGACGTGGTCTTCTACATGTCCTTGTTGAGGTGGTCTGCTGACGTGGGTGAGACGTGTAGGCAGTGTAGTGGAGTGTGGAGGCAAAGCACGATAATGGAGTGTGACGTGTAGCGGGTAGTGAAGTGTGTGTTAGCTTTTTGGCTCAGGAGGTACTCCGCATGTTTTGTATTGTATGTGGATGTTACCTTAATATTTACACTACCAGGCACTTAACTTTGTAATAGTTTTTATAAAGTTGTTTTAAGTGGTTCTTTTATTAAAGAGACTTTTTAATATAGTGTACCTTCTATTTTTAAAGTGACTTTAATTTCATAAAGCACTTGTGTAATAAAGTGAAAATCACTTTAATTTAAATGAGACATTTTGGAGGGAATGGATCATGACCCTTGATCTTGAAAAAGACAAGATCTAATCTTGGCCTTTGGAGTTAGGGTTGGAGAAGGTGAAAAGACACTTTGGGGGGAAAATGTCATTTTCATATTATAAAAGAATGCATTGGGTAGTGTGCAAGACAAGTTGAGAAGACATCGAGAAGATGAGAGGAGTTGAGTTAGAGAGATTTTATGAGTAAGCTTGAGAGAGGAAAGTGAGCAGAAAA
>SNQJ01S0218403.1:0-15303 GCA_010110895.2 Picea sitchensis
AGACATTTTAGAGACTAGATTGATCATGTTTTTCAGAGAGGGTCTCACAGAACCCTTGAGAGGATGGGTAAAGGCCTACAGACCTCACACACTACAAGATCCCATCCTACACACTAGAGATCTAGCAAACTCGATGTCGAAAACCAAAAAAAAATCCAATTTAACCCTTTGTGCCACAGAAGGACCGAGATAGGAAACCATTCCAGAGAGAGTGAAAGGGTAAGGAGAATTTGGATCATGATACGAGGCATGAGCTTATGAGGAATAAGTTATGCTTCAATTGAAAAGATCCATGGGTCCTCAACTATAGGTGCATGGGCAAGGGACAAATCCACTACATTGAGGTTGCAGCAGACAATGATGAGGAGGAACAGTGCAGTCAAGTACATGATAGTGATTCCACTAGCTTAGAGGAGGAGCCATTGCATAAGGAGGAGGACTCCAAGGAGACCAATGGCACCGATAGGGGTACAGCCTCGTGGGAAGACTAAGAGATGAGCACCAGTGAAGGGAGGATTCATAGCGACCCTTTCGGGAGTCCCTAGGTATGACACACTCAGGATCAGAGGGACTATTCAGTGATAGCACGCCATTTCCTTGATAGATGGTGGGGAAACCCACAATTTCATTGGTGTTGCATTGATAGCTAGGAGAGAACTAAAAACAGAAGAGTTTGAGGGTTTTGATGTTGCATTTGTTGATAGTCACACCATAGAGTGTTTGGATCGAGTTCTAGACTTAAGAGATACATATGGGAAACTACACAGTGAAGGATAAATTCTATGTGGTTGACCTTTCTAACACATGTGTAGCATTTGGGAGTCCAATGGTAGATCACCTTGGGAAATATTTATACCAATTACCAAACACTTGAGATGAGATTCAGAGGCATTGAGGGGAAGAAGATTGTACTAAGGGGTATGTCGACAGGGACACCCAAGACAGTGTCGGTAAAGAGGATGGAGAGGATCTTCATACATGGGAGAGTAGCATATGTAGCAAAGTGTGTGATCACCACGTGGAGGGATTCAGACTGTCGCCAGCAGTATCAGGCAGAGATCAGGGCTTTGTTGAGCCAGCATGAGGAGTTTTTTGGTCCGATGTCACGAGGGAGACCCCAAACAGAGGGTTTGATCACACCATCGAGATGGATATCTCAACAGATTGGAAATCACACTTGTTAATAGAGTATTCCAAGAATAAGTTTGCATGTGAGTTATTAGTCTAATAGGTATAGGACGACAAGTACAGAGTCATAGTTGAGGTCATCTTCTATAAAGACCGAGTCTACCTTTTTCTCGGATCTAGTCTCAAAAAAAAGATCTTGGCGGCAGAACATGACTTACCTTTAGTGGGTCATCAAGGCTTCTTCAAGACATACAGGCAAGTCAAGGAGATATTCTCTTGGAAGGGTCTCAAGAAGGATGTGATGAGACATATCAGCGAGTGTGTGACTTGTCAGCACAACAAGTCATAGAAAACACTCCCAGCAGGGTTGCTTCATCCACTCTCTATTCTGAAGTAGAAATGGGAAAGTATATCCATGGACTTCATTATAGGCCTACCTAAGGGTTGGGGTAAGGACTGCATATTTGTAGTGGTCGAAAGATTAACCAAATTTGTGCACTTTTTCACGATTCCCACATACTAAAGTGTAGTGCAGGTGGCAGAGTTGTTCTTCAGAGAGATCTTTAGACTTCACAGGTTTCCACAGAGTACAGTCAGTGATAGAGATAGTCGGTTAATGAGCACAGTGTTGACAATTAAAATTGTAACGATGAATTCCTCCCGCACAGTATTTCTAAAGCGTTATTATTTAACTATGCTAATAATATAATACTAGTAGGTGGGACCCCCTTGTAGACTAGAGGCGCAAGGATAGACCTATTACACATGTTTTGTTGTTGTTGTGATGTTGCCTACATAGTCCTACCTTTTTGACCATGATGTCTTGGTTTCATTTGGCGTGATAATAAGTGGATAATGCATTATTGTGGAATGCTTTTGGTAATCACTTGCGACACATAACAGTTTCTATGGGTATGAGGATTATGTTGTTTACTATTGTTATGTTATAAACTTGTTACTAATTCTTATGTTCATTACTTAGCCACATACATGCAAGGAATACTTAATGGTAGCATGATAAGAACAAAGGGAAATTATGGAAAGGTTCTATATTTCAAACAAAAGGGAATAAATTATGTATTTGAGCTATAATAAAAGACTATATGTGAATTTTGAATGAAAAAATAATGGATACTAGTGTTAGATATAGTTGTTATGTTATTTGTTTGGTTAATGGACTATGCAAACTTTATTAAAATCAAATGGAGGCGCATATAGAAATGTTGATATGGATTATTGTGTGGAGATATGGCAAGGGTTAACGTATGAAATAGCTTGGGTGGCGCATTATGCAATAGATATCGTCTCATATCTTACGATGGATTGGCATTGATTATGCATTTTTTATATGGTTTGATTCATTAGTGGATGTTATGCGTATTGGGTTGTCTCATACTCGGAATTGAATGGGGCCAGGTGATGGAAGCGACATGCCTTTACTGCATGTCACTCCAAACCTTCCCTATCGCCTGTCACCCTAGCATTGTTCCATTGTTGCATTTTTCGCTCTGTTGGTTGTGAAGCTCTACGTTTTCAGGTTTTTGGAAGGAAGAGTTCGGCCAACTCACCATTTAAGCATTTTTTCCACAAGTATGATTCTTTTTTCTCCATCCATGATGTATTCTTTGTTGTATGAACCAAATGGTGGCTCGGTGATGCTTGGATTTTGTGTGTTCTTGAGATTTTTTACTGTGTGTAAATGTGGTGTTATGATTCTTTGTGATGACTGTAAAATGTTGGAAATTGCAAGAAAAATAATGGGTATTATTAAGTTGTGTGTTGGTTGTTTGCTCGATAAGTGTAGTTTTTGATGGGTCTCTCTGGAATAATAAGTGACAGTGGTGAAATAAGGCTCTGGGTTTGATGATTGATATTTTTTGTTCTGTGTATCATTATTTGTTAACTTGTTTCCCTCTCGGTTGTTATGGTCTTCCTTACCCAGTTGCAGAGAAATTTCCAATAGTGGTGTGTTCTTTTATCTAACCCCAAACTGTTGTTAATAGCTCGTTCCTGATTGTCTTTCCGTTGAAATCTTGCCAAAAGTCCAATCTTGGTCGCACGAATATTAATGCAGGCATGTGTGTTTAATGGATGTCAGATGTGAAGGGTTTCTCCACACCACTCATATCATTCACGTTGTAATGATGTATGTGGACTCACTATCAATTGTTTTGGAAATTTGTTTGGCTCTTCAGGTATTGGAAAGAGACATTATATCTTTGTGTTTTTTAAATAACCGCCATTGTTAAGATAACCCTCTTCCCTTCTCTGCAAGTATTAGAGGCATCTATGTGCACTGGGTTATTTTACTCTTATTGTCTCTTCTCTCCTTAGGTGTTAAATATTAATTTCGTTGCTTGGACTTGGAGTAATAAGTAAGGACTGTATGGCTCACTGTCGTGTCTTTTCAAAATGTATTTTGGCATGTGATTGATATAAGTCTCAAAAGACCATCAGCTCTCTGTGTTTTGTTTTAAAAAAAAAAGATAAATAGGCTCTTGTTGGCTCCCTGCATTTGATTTTGACAAAGCCCGATTTGGACTCTGACTTGTCTTTGCTCTCCTCAGGCACCTTCTGGGGTTGTCAAGTATTGGTTATCAGTTAAATGGTTATGGAAGTCTAGAAAGACACATGCTCTCTCGTCGAGTCTCTATCTGGTTCTTCTATGATAAAATTGTTTGAACAAATAAGATTGAAAACGACCGGTTGCATACAATCGAGGGTTGTCTTCCTATTCATTATGGTTTCGTTCATTGTGTTTTATCCAGCGTGGTCTTGATTTCATAAGAAGACACATGTGTGAATTTCACTAAGCTTGATCAGGTTTTTGGCAAGTTAAAAAGATGTATGCGTTATCGTGCAGACTACCAATTGTTTTAAAAAGAATTTATATATGAGATCAAGCTCAGGGTTTATGTTTGGGTTGATTGTTGTTATCACTTCAAGATTTTGTCGATTGATATGATGAAGACATGTGTATGATCAAGCATGCTTTTAAGTTTGTCCACATTTTTTGAAAGACACTTGTGTACATTTAAATTGGACCCGATTGATGATAGGAAAACAATGAATGTTGATTGTTTATCATGGTGCATTATTGATTATCAAGGATAGATGTTGAGCATATTGTTGGGCATGTTTTGATTATGTTTTAAGAAGAAGGAATCAGTGTTTTAATAAACAATATTATTGAATAGAAAAAAAAATTATAAGTTATAATTTCACAGACTGTTATAAATTAAGGAATTCTTGGAAATTTAATTATTGAAACAGCTAGTGGTTCAGTTACAATTGAGGAACAATGAATGTTGGTGTTTTTTGGATTGATTTTGAACAGAGTTATGATTGTTGATTTATTTAATTTATTTTATGAACAGTATCCATCAAATTGCCTGTCATTTTCTCACTTGTTCGCTCAATACAAATCCCCTCACAATCCCAGATTCATTTTTCACGCCATGTTCTTAAAATTAAATTAAAACTTTGTATTACAATGATTAAGAAATAACACAGAGATGGATCAGGGTTCTGGCAAGTTAAAAAGATGTATGCGTTATCGTGCAAACTACCAATTGTTTTAAAAAGAAGTTATATATGAGATCAAGCTCAGGGTTTATATTTGGGTTGATTGTTGTTATCATTTCAATATTTTGTCGATTGATATGATGAAGAAATGTGTAGGATCAAGCATGTTTTTAGGTTTGTCCACGTTTTTTGAAAGACACATGTGTACATTTAAATTGGACCTAATTGATGATAGGAAAACAGTGAATGTTGAATGTTTATCGTGGTGCATTATTGATTATCATGGATAGATGTTGATCATATTGTTGGGCATGTTTTGATTATTTTTTAAGAAGAAGGGATCAGCGTTTTAATAAATAGTATTATTGAATGGAAAAAGAAAAAAAAAAGTTATAATTGCATAGACTATTATAAATTAAGGAATTCTTGGAAATTTAATTATTGAAACAACAAGTGGTTCTGTTACAATTGAGGAACAGTGAATGTTGGTGTTTTTTGGATTGTTTTTTAATAGAGTTATGATTGTTGATTTATTTAATTTATTTTATGAACATTATCCATCAAATTCCCTGTCATTTTCTCAATTTTCGCTCAATACAAATCCCCTCACAATCCCAAATTCATTTTGCACACCCTATTCTTAAAATTAAATTAAAACTTTGTATTACAGTGATTAAGAAATAACATAGAGATGGATCAGGGTTCTGGAAAGTTAAAAAGAAGTTTGCGTTATAGTGCAGACTACAAATTGTTTTAAAAAGAAGTTATATGTGAGATCAAGCTCAGGGTTTATGTTTGGGTTGATTGTTGTTATCATTTCAAGATTTTTTCGATTGATATGATGAAGACATGTGTATGATCGGGCATGCTTTTAAGTTTGTCCATGTTTTTTGAAAGACACCTGTGTACATTTAAATTAGACCTAATTGATGATAGGAAAACAATGAATGTTGATTGTTTATCGTGGTGCATTATTGATTACCAGTGATAGATGTTGAGTATATTGTTGGGCATGTTTTGATTATTTTTCAAGAAGAAGGGATCAACGTTTTAATAAACATTATTATTGAATGGAAAAAGTTTTTATAAGTTATAACTGCACAGACTGTTATAAATTAAGGAATTCTTGGAAATTTAATTATTGAAACAATAAGTGGTTCTGTTACAATTGAGGAACAGTGAATGTTGGTGTTTTTTGGATTGATTTTGAATAGAGTTATGATTGTTTATTTATTTAATTTATTTTATGAACAATATCCATCAAATTCCCTGTCATTTTCTCACTTTTTCGCTCAATACAAATCCCCTCACAACCCTAGATTCATTTTGCACGCCCTGCTCTTCAAATTAAATTAAAAATTTGTATTACAGTGATTAAGAAATAACACAAAGATGGATCACAGCTGATATGATTTGGTTATGGTTGTGTTATCACCATAATATGTTTTGGATGGTATCCAAGCTCAAAAATCTTAGTGAAGGATTATATCACCACAGAGATATGATAGATAAAAAGGCCTCGCTATATCTGGAGACATACAGAAAAAATGGAGAAGGTGCAAAGAGAAAAACTCAGTGGACCATCGATCCTGAAAGCGGCCGAGGCACGTATCGAAGATTTAACTAACGTGGAGGTTAAGCGATCGAGGGCAAGCAGGGGAAAATAGTAGTGGTTTCATTGCAGTATGCATGGCGCCCGTAGAGATACATCGGGGGAAAAAGTAGTCTAACTAATACCACTTCCTCCAAACCCCTGATGCCAAATCTTCCAGGAAAATGTGGACCGTAGATCCTGAAGCAGCACAGATCAACGGCTGAAGTTTATATCAACGGTTGAAACAACACGAAGATTAATCGATAGAGGGTGGGTTGTGGAAAACTAGCATGGACGCATGGCACCCTCAAAGGAACGTTGGAGTGGAAGGCAGTTCACTTGAAACCATGTTCTCCAAACCCCAATGCCAGTAGATAATTATAAAAGAGGGAACCCCCCGACATTATTCTATGATAGTTCGAAGCCTTCGAACGTTCGAAAACTTGGCACGAAGCTTCCAATCAAATGTCAAAGATCAGAACCAAACTAGACTCGCTTTCTTTGTCGCTTGATAGGTATTCTTCACCATGGTTGTCAGTCCTGTCATTTTATCCATGAATGAACAAGAGATATCCTCCAGGGAGGAAGCCCTAATTGATAGAGATTTTCACGTTTTCGACACAAAGATAATAGTCTCACCTATATCTGTGTCTATATAGAATATTTTGGACAATTTTGGAAAGCACATACCTTTCCTCGAAGAGGCTCAGGCTTCCATCATCCCTTACATCATAGAAATGGTATTTCCATTCTCTGAATTTATAAGCCGGTGTGCAGAGCAATACTCTCAGGGAGAAAGAGTCATTTTAAATAAATTAGGATCTGAAGTTCTATGTAAAGTGGACATTCCATCACTTCGGCATGATCTTGGTGTACCGGACGCCTCCCCCATAGTGCCAAATCCCTGCGAGGAATAGAGAATCATCACAATTTATAGAGGGTGTTCGCCCGAAGTTAAAACCTTGTTTCTACAAACCATATTCAAGCCTGAATATCATTCAGAGAGTCTTTCGTTACCTGTCAGTATAAGCATTATGATTGTCGAAGTCCAGTGGGCTTGTTCCCTGCTAAATCTAATTTTAGGGTTAGACAATGACAAGTTTGTGGTAGAAGTCATGTTAGGTTTCATGTTGGTTTGTTTTCTATCTAGTCAGTCAGTCTGTGTCAGTTTTGACAAATTTATTGTAGAGAATATACATCAACAGCTGGTTAAATTTAGCTCATTGAGACACTTCAGATACTACACACACTTGCTGAGGATGTTTCTGGAATCCAACAAAACTGAATTTCCTGAGATAGCTTTTATTTCAACCGAGTGCAAAAGGATCACCATAAAATCTTCAGCAACAATATTATGTCAAGGGTACACAATCTCATTTTTGGTTTAGATCTACCGAGAGTTCTAGAAGAGATGAAGATCTCACTACAGCCAAATCCAAAGAACATGGTAGGAAATTGGGTGTTGTTCAAACAATCTACTGTGATTTGGGTATATGGATACCAGGAAGGACCTTATATTTTACCAGTTTTTTCGATGCCCAGGGTCTTCGCTTTGCACTTCATAAGACAAAGAATTATCTCAAAGCCTGAACATTTTCTGAAAGAACACAAGGCTTCTAATCTGAAATTTCCTTTTGTGGTAGGTCCCTTTGTGGTAAAAAGTAAGTCATGTTTTCCCCAGATTAAATCCAAGCTCAGTAAATTTGGTTTCACACAATTGCAAGGGAGAAGATATGATCCCCATCAGATCATATCAAAGAGAAGATTGGCCAATAGACAAGGTCTCTATGAACATGAACATGTCGAAGGATTCGATAAGTTGACCAATTTAGAGACCTGTACAGACATGGAGGTCATCATACAGCAAGATCAAACGAAACAAATAGAACTAACTCCTCAACCGAGTCCAGCATAGAAACCTTCCCCTAAGTTGGTTATCAAATCTCCTAAAATGAGCGTTTACAACAAGAGGAGCAGTTCATAAGCACTAGATACCAGTGGCCAACAAGATGCTCTCAAAAGGATGAAAATCACATCATCATCTCAGGTAATTGACCTAGAAGAATAAGAGCTCAAAGGGAAAACATGCATGGAAATGGTAGAGTCTATAGCCAAGAATGAAGGAACCAATATAGAAAGCAGGCCACAAAGCAAAAGCAGCACGAAGGTCTTCAGCAGCAGGAAGTACATATTTGGCCAGACACCTGGGGCAGTGTATCAGTCCAAGGGAGATTTGATAAATCGGTATGCTATGAAAGGAAGTATGGTGAATAATGAAATAAGAGATATTTTACCTGAAGTAGAAAGGACTTCTCAACACAAGGCTTCCTTAGTCTCAGTCAGGGATGTGGAGAAAAAGACATTTAACATTGCAGTGGTTGATGATGATAAAGTCTCTGAGATCAAAATGCACTATGAAAACATGGTTTCCCCCGACAAAGTAAAATTTCATAGGAATGTAAGTGACATGTTATATTTTGATTTTCTAAGCTTGGTACTAAAGGTGGCAAGGTTGACAACATACGCGTCAAAACTAGATGGACAAATGAAATAGGAAAAAGTGTCCAGCAAAGTCTGGATGACACAGGTGAAAAGACTAGATTATGAAGGTCCCCATGGGTTGAAAGTCTCTTTCGATGAAAAGGACAAGATGATCCAAAGTCTAAAGAAAAGGTTGAAGATGGCACCTACGGATCATCCGCAGACAGCAGAATTGGCTGCATTGGAACAGGAGAAAGAAATATTCAGACAAGAGGCACTCAATTACAAGGCTAAATTGTTGCAATTGGAGAAAGAGAAAGAGCATTGGTCACTGACACAAGAACCAACATCATACATGGCAGTCATTATACCTACAAATATAGAGGCTGGATCAAGCACTGAGGGGTTGGTCCAAGCTATCTCCTAGGTAAGCTTAAAAACAAGCGAGATCGAGAATCTCAAAGAGAACATGGAAAAGTTGAAGCAGGAAATGAAAGTAAAGGATGAAAAGATAGCTCTACTCCACAGAGAAAATCAAGATTTGTAAGAGAGAGTGAATAAGAAAAAAAACCAGGTTAAAGGGAAAGACGTTATTGCAGGGAGCCAAACATGTAATTTGGGATGTTATTGTTGTGGAGGTTGCTAAATTCAGAGCTTATCTTAATTTTATCAATGAAAAAGATAACATGGTTGTTACAGCTCAGAACAAATGGGTTGTCGTTAATGAAGTATTAGCGAAGAAGCCCTTGGAGTGGGCCCAAAACTCTATTGATTTACTGAATGTTGTACCAATTACTGAACTTCAAACCATTGGTTTGAAAGATAGGACCACGTTGATAATTTCAGCCAGGAGGATCATTGCTAATCACAACTTACTCGGATCAGTCTGGAAAAAAGCTATGAAAATGGAACACAGTATACAGGACTTTAACGACGCTTTTAAATATTTGTTTGTCAAGGGTCTTCCTTCATTTTTGGACGGTAAAGGCTTGTTATACAATCAATAAGACTATCACTCTCTCCTCATGCAATGCAGAATGGACCATTCTAACTTCGAGGATATGGAAGAAATTCTGAAAGGTCTGAGTCTGGTGGAGCATTTGGCTACAGATTTCAAAATCTTAAACAAGTTTAAAACAGTGAAGGTCAACATGCCAACCATGCCCTATGCTACATGCATTGACTTGGAGATTCTGATTAAGGAGATGATGGATTACGGAATCCCCTCTTATTCACAATGGAAATAAATCGTGTGGTTGGGTAAGACAAAGTGGAATGTCCCCAGAACCAACAGATGATCTCCAGGTGTCACCATTTTTACAGATCCAATGAGATCTTAGAGCTAGACAAATGGCGCAGAAGAAGTCGGATAGTCAGAGAAATTGTTCATGATTTTGAAATGTTTTCTTTTTGCTAATTATTGTAAATCGTTTCGTATATCGAAACTGTTACGGAAGATGAAATGTTTCAGTTTCAATTGTTTTTTATCGAATTGTATAAGTACTAAGAAAATTGAATTGATTAATGTTGGTAGAAATGCAAGATCACCTTTTGGTTGTATCGAACTCTATTTGTAAATTTTTTGAATCTGAATTGAAGATAAATGTAGAAGATTTTGAAGTCTCTATGAAAAGATTCTAACGAGTGGTGATATGAGCTTTGTTTCCCTTCATCATATGTATTTCTTGTAACCGGTCATTTCATTTACATTTTCTTTTGTTTAAATTGGAGATTTTAAAGGCCCAAAATTCGTCTTGTGACGCTCTTGGCTTAAGTAATTTAAACTATGTGATTGTCTTCTTAACTTATTTAGAATTCATTTTAGTAATGCTCTGATGCAGTTATTTGTTCTCTTTATCTTCCTACACTCTTTTTAAATTTAAGAATAACTCAGATTCATTACCTCATTTATCCTTTGTCCTCTAGAGAGTCCTATCAGTCGATGCATTGTTTCCGTTCTTTTTCAAAATTTTAACTCCATGGCCCATTGTGTCTCTCCCCTTCTTTGCCAAAAACTTTATAAAAACCCCCAAACAAACCAAATCTAGCCACCGATTCCCATAGATATACCCAATGACATGAGAGAGACCCCTCTGAGTTGACCAGGCTAGTGCCTCAGCTCTAAAGCTAGTTGAAATAGTTACCTCTTTCGTTTGTCTATTCAGCCAGAAAAAATTTACAGAGTCCTAACATTCTGGTGCGTTGTCGGGGACGAAATTGAAAAAATATTCCCTGGGAAAATGACGTAAACCTCCGGTTGATCCCTGAGGGTGACAGTGGATTAAATACCTTATTGGATGAGATTTTTTTTACCCTGGTGACTCTATTATTCAGTGACCAGTTGAACCACACCTTGTGAGATAGAAGTGTTGGCTCCTAAGAAATTTCACACCAAAAGAAATCTAGACCCAGAAGCTGCAATCCCTGTGTCTGACCCTAAAAAGCTCGTACGTAGAAGAAAAGAAATGTCGGTAACCCCAGTATTGCATCCATACCAATATATGCCCTTTCCTAGAGACGAAGCAACTAACATCGAAGACCTTGAGTTTGACGTGAAATTTCAACAATCCTTATTCAGAACTAAGTCTGAATCTTGTCTAGGCGAGACTATCTTTGATGAGAAGGGATTTCAAGATCTGGTTTTAGCCGCATCTGCTAAGCCTGTAGTGACCCCTGCTCAGAACCAACGTCCACTCCGACCCCTCATAGTGTCTATGGTGGTCATATTTGCACCCCTCATACTGCTTGTTCAACTACATGACTTGCCTCAAGATTACAATCTAAGGATTAAACTATATGATTCTGAAGGTAACATATCAGCTCAAAAACATTTAGACCGGTTTAATGATTTTGTACACTTGGAAGAAGTAGACTACAAATATGTGAAAATGAGACTGTTTACACAAAGCCTTTCCAGAGACATGAGGAAGTGGTTCAGAGCCCTTCCGATGGGAAGTATTCTAAATTTTGAAGTCTTTGAGACAAGCTTCCTCGCAAAGTGGGGAGACAAGAAAATCCCCCTTCAGTTGTTGACCCAGTACAACAATATGAAGAGATCACCCGATGAGACAGTATAGGAGTTTTCAGCTAGATTCATGAAGGTGTATAATTACATTCCTGATGAATTAAACCCCCCCCCCCCNNATTATTAAGAGAACGAAGGTCCACTACTTTGGACGATATGACGACTGATGCTATATAAGTAGAAGCGAACCTAATGGCTTCGGGAAAGATAAAAATTGTTGTTGGCAGAGACGCAAACAGAACTCAAGACAAAGCACAGCCTTCAACATCTCAAACATCAGAGGACATATTCGAATAAATGATGAGAAACATGGAGTGGATGATGGAAAGAATGGCCCTAGGCAATCGGCCCAACCCCAAAGATCAGGTAGATACTCCACCCAAAAATCCATGAAGACTGGCTATTCCACAGATTAGGCAAAAAAATCATGGAAATCAAGCAAACAAGCAAATCAAGTAGATCCGGCAAATTTGGGAAACCAGGCGAATCAGGGAAACCAGGTAAATTAGGGAAACCAAGGGAACCAAGGAGAACAACAAATCAGGCCTCCCTTCCGAAATTATTATGTAGATGAAGGTTATGATGGATATTTCGAAGATAAAATGAACTATTGTGATGATAAATAAACATAGATATTTTTTACCAAAGAAGAACATGACCAGTTCATAGACGCAAATGAAATATTTCTGCAAGATGATGAGGAAAGGGTATCAGTGGAAAAAGAAGATTATGAGACTGGACTACAAAACGTCATCATGCAATTCCAAAGGCAATATAACCTCCGGAATCAAAAAGTACCCCCAAATCCTCCCAAAGGTAATCCTCCAAAGGGGAATCTCTCCAAAGAAGCTCAAAACAATGTGCCTTCTTCTAGCCAAACCAAGAAAGATTCTACTTCAAAAGATTCAGTTGCAAAGGACTCCATTGTGAAAAATGTTGTTGCAAAATATACCATGGAAAAGGGAAAGCAAAAAGAAGAACCTCAAAATAAAATATTGACAAGAAGATAAACGGTCACCAAAGAGGTAGAAAGAACCCCATCATCTTTTGATTTCGAGAATGAAATGGATAAGATAAATATTTCGGTACCGTTTAATAAATTGATAAGGAATAGAAAATATAGAAACCATATCATAAAGATGCTTAAAATGGGACAAACCTATGATACCCTAAACATACAAGATCATCACTCAGCTATCCTATTCGGGCCAAGAGTGGAAGAAGGAAGTGAAAACGAAGAAGTCCCTCCCTTTTATGTCAGTTTGAAAATCCATGACATGACTCTACACAACGCTATGTTCGATTTTGGAGCATCACACAACCTGATGCCAAAGGCAGTCATGGACCAATTAGGTCTCGAGGTCATGAGGCCTCACAAAGATCTGTTCTCCTTTGATTCAAGAAAAGTAAAATTCCTTGGCATGATCAAAGACATGGTCGTTTCTTTGGCACAAATTCCAACAAAAAACATGGTGATGGACATAGTGGTTGTTGATATTCCTCCAAAATTTGGTATGTTGTTGTCCAGATCATGGGCTGGAAAATTAAAGGGAACCCTCCAGATGGACATGTCTTATGCTACTATTCTTTTCTTTGGTCAGGACAGAAGATTGTATAGGGAGGTTTTGCTTAAATATATGGTTAGGAATAAATCACAACCTAGCAATCATCCTATATATCCAGTGGAGACTGAATTAGGATCTTCCATCTTCTTCAATGACCTGTTCTCTGATGAAGAAGAAACATAAGTCATTTTAGTAGACAAGGATGAGCTTAAAGGGTGAATGGAAGAACTTTCAGAGCCATAAGATAACGCAGAAGACTAGTTATGGAAGATGAATTTCGATGGAGCTGCCTGTAGAGAAGGAGTTGGAGCTGGCGTATGGATCAACCATCCTGAAGGAGATGCGAAATTGTGTTCCTACAAACTTTTTTTTGAGTGCACTAATAACATGGTCGAATATGAAGCGTTGATATTGGGATTGAAAATTTTAAAAGAGTGCCAAAAGAATTGTTGTGAATGGAGATTATGAGTTAATTATAAATCAAATCAAGGGCATCTACCAAGCAAAATAGCCCAGATTGAGGGCTTATAGGAATCTGGTGCCAGAACTCCTAGAGAAATTTGAAGAATGCAATTTATCGGCCATCCCAATGGAGCAGAATCAGATTGCTAGCGCTCTAGCCACTTCCGCAGCAGTTTTTAGAGTCCATATATTCCCTGAGAAAAGTTACAAGGTAGAGGTAAAGTACAGGCCAGCAGTACCAGACAATATGCAGGTTTTCGAAAATCACAAGCAGATAGAAAGATTCCTAAAAATGGAGAACAAGTTCAAGAATTTGAACATTGACGATGAACATTGCGACGATGAGGCAGATGCAACCTCTTTCACAAAAGAAGGATATTTCGACAATCAAATCGTTGGTAGAGATATCGTGCAGCTGAAGAGTAATATCATCCCCAAGGGTCTAGTTCCATTAGAGAAACTTTTCGATAACAATGACCTAGCCAGAAGTCCGAAGATCACAGTAAATGAAGGGGACATAGAAGATTGCAATATTGGAACTCTAGAAAACCCAAAGATCGTGAAACTGTCCAGGAAGAATAACCCTGAAATCAGAGAAAAGTATGTCAAATTAATGAAAGAATTCCCTGATGTTTTTGCTTGGAGCTACGATGATCTAAAATTCTATGATACCAGTATAATCCAGCATGTTATCCCAATTAAAGAAGACCACAAGCCATTCAAATAAAAATTAGGAGAATAAATCCTCTATTGTTACCTTTGATAGAGAAAGAAGTGAAAAAATTGTTTGAAGAAAATATCATAGTGTCCCTGAGATTTTTCAAATGGGTAGCCAATATAGTACCGGTTAGAAAAAGAGCGAAGAAATCAGGTTGTGTGTTGACTTCAGGAACCTAAATAAAGTATCCTTTAAAGACAATTACCCATTACCTAAAATGAATCACATTTTACAGAAGGTAGTAGTCTCCCAAAGGATGTCAATGTTAGATGGTTTCTCGAGATACAATCAGGTCATGGTACATCCTGACGACCAAGAAAAGATAGCATTCACCACACCTTGGGGAACATTTATGTATGCTAAAATTCCATTTGGACTCATGAATGCAAGGGAAACATTTTGGAGGGCCATGGATATAGCCTTTGCAAATGAAAAGGATAAATTCATTTTTATATATCTGGATGACATTACGGTCTATTCTTCCTCATACAAAGAACACATCAAGCATCTCAGGAGGGCATTCGAAAAGTGCAAAAATTTTGGCATATCCTTGAATCCGAAAAAGTCATTTTTTTCCATGGAAGAGGGAAAAATCTTAGGGCATATTATTTCGAAGGAAGGGATAAAGGTAGACCCCAACAGAGTGGAGGGAATCTTGAATATTGGCATACCCAGAAGCAAAAAGGAGGTGCAATCTTTCCCGGGCAAGGTAAATTTTCTAAGGAGATTCATTCCTAATTTCGATGAAATCATAAAACATATCACCAACATGTTAAAGAAGGGAAGTGAAATCAAGTGGGTCCCT
>SNQJ01S0218405.1:3153-23846 GCA_010110895.2 Picea sitchensis
ATTGATAATTAAAGTAAAACTTTCGACCACTGAATCTTGAAAACAATTCTTAGTAATACATATAATGTAATTTTATTTTAAGAAAATACAATCAAGGAATATTGATATTGAAAATTTAGTTGTAGTATATTATATAAGAGTATTGCTAAATGTCTTTTCTAGGTTAGGAGGCGTTGTCAGTAAACATGCACACTTGTGGCCATTCAACGCACACAGTCCACAATCAAGGAAAAAAGTGTGGGCGTACCAGCCATGCAAGCTTCCTTCTAAATAGCAAAAAGGAAATTACAAAATCGGTCACTGCCATGCACAAGGAATGAAATCGTTGTCTAAAACATTGGCAAACGGATTTCTAATTTGCCCACTGTCAGGCACCAACAAAACGAAATCGAAATCATGAGCAACAGATTTCTAAATCACCCACTGCCAGGCACCAGCAAAACGAAATCGAAAACATGAGCAACAGATTTCTAAATAAACACGCCAACCAAGATAACGCAGGTAAAAGGGATTCTCTCAGTCGTGAAGGTGCATAGGTAAAATAAATCTCCCCAAGGAATTGACACAAGTATAAATTTTCCCATGGAATATTTCACATCAGTATGCAGAAAAAGGGGTGAACGCAGTCCTCACGCCATCAGTAGAGGAGCACGGTCAAATATTTAGTAGTGGCTGCCCAGGAATAAATAAAAATGGCAAAAAAAACACACTCAACAGAAGATGTGGGGGAAGTATAGCAAGAAATAACAAAAATGCAGAGTCAAATCGCTCTGAAAGTGCAAATGCAGAGTTATATTTACATCTATCTCAATTTACACTTGATGAAGTAATCTTCTTACTTGTTTACCTTACTGAACGCAGAGTGAAGATTACAACTATCACCAATTTTATTTGCTGAAGTAATACATATTTTTATCAACGAATTAGCCACCAATGATAATTACACAGTAAAATTTCGTGAGTGAAGTGATGAAGGCGCGAGGCTAGAGTGGCCATTAATAAACAACGTAGGGATAAAAATTTTCAGCCATCACATAATGAAATCGATGACGGATAATTATTTTTCATCCATTTCCGAATTACAACAACCGAGTTAACATTTTTACAGCAGTTAACCATTTATAATCGCTGAAGTAAATAAAATAAAAAAAAACCATTCAATCCAACATGATCCAAACACAGATTGAAGTTAAATATTTTTCATCTCAGATTACCAATATATAAATGCTGACAATAGTAAGAGAATGTTAGGGCCCTAAGGATAACTCATCGAAAGGATCGTAGGGATTCTATCAGTCGAGGCGCAGAAAATAAAAAACAAGGAAGCAAGATAATCAAATGCAAAGGTCGTGTTGAAGGACTGATGCAGGAGCATCGCCCAAGACAAGTGAGCCAGCATGGAAGACAACGAACAACTGGACAAGTCCACCCGAAACTTTTTGAATTTTCATACAAGATGATGCGCCAATGTATAAATGATGCATTTATGAAAATTGCCTTTGCATATTGTATCAGACCTCGAGCCATACGCTCTTGTCTGAAGTAGATAGGAGGCATTTAATCTAGTTAATGCAAGTAGGTAGGATTTATTTCTAGATTAGATAGTTTCAGATGGAAGGAGGGAAAACGGATATAGACACCCTCATTGTATCATTGTAACATTATCAAGCATTCAGAAGAGAAGAGAAAGCAGAGAATTGTATGAAGAACACCCATGTATAGGCCTTTGAATTTATAGAAGGAAGCTTTGATTCAAGCTCATGGTTTGTGTTGTTTTCTCTGTGTGTTGATGTTGTGCTCATGAATGTTTGTTTTCTGGTTATGCATTTGATTTGTATATGCTGTGCATGTGATTTCATGTTTTAAAATGAAGTCTGAAAGGGAGAGAGAATGAGGTTCAATTGTTTCTCTATCTGAGCCAGGAGATTCCTGCAAGGTGTGCAGTTGAATTCATCTACAAGGAGTGCGTTGATGAGGGCTCAGTAGTTTAACCTTTTTTTCTCATTCAACCAGAAGTGGATTTGAGTTGTTGAAGACGTGCAAGGAGTGCGCAGGCTGAAGGAGAAGTCTCAGTTGTGAATCTGAGCAAAGGAGATTAAAGACTGCTACTGTAGGAGTTGCGTAAAGTCGGACGGATTAAACACTGGAAAAGTTGTTGAATTCTGAGCGCAAGGAGTGTGCGTAAATTCCTCTGAAGGAATCAGAGTGGAAAAGCTCAGGAGGTATATCACCTTCATGGTATCATGAAAGGAGAACATAGGAGGGTTGTGTCGAGAAACTGTTGAGCAGGAGTTACAAGCGCAAGCGTTGGAGAGTGAGTTCTGAGAAGGAACACTTAGCCTTCTCAAGAAATCTTCAAAGAGGAGAAATAGATGGTCAGGATTGGCCAAGGACAACAACGAAATCCCGTCAGCTGCTAGATCTTGGAAAATTTGTGTAGGGTTTAAGCCCCAACGAGCAGAGAAGGAGCCAGTGGGTCATCGGGACTCGGCTCATCGGAGAATCGGAGTTTTCAGAGGCGTAGAACTCTCGTAGGAAGGAATCGCGATCCGCGATTTCTCGAGAGGATCAGATTCGTTGATCTCGACAGGGACACGTGTCGAGGAGCTAGGGAGACATCGGGGTTCAGCCCATCGTGCATCGGGGTTTCCTATGACAAGGAACTTGTGCAGGTCAAAATCACGATTTAGCGATACCCGATAAAGCGACGAGGAAGCGGTGACATGGTGGAGAGAGAGATCTCACATGCATCGGGGTTCGGCATTTCGGGATTCTCGGTGACGAGAAAATCATGACAGGGGAAGTCGTGAAATCCTGAAACGCGACGGTCCCACATCCTAACTGTCAAGTAGAGGACAGGTGGCATCGGAGATCGGGAATCATGGATTTGTGAGAGCAGTGACTCACGACAGCGTGAGTACCGATTTCCCGACGGGATCAATTTCCGATAAGAAGCAAGGAAGTTGTGGACGATTAGTCATCGTGATTCGGGGATTGGTAAGACCTGATCCTGTGCTGTCAGGATTCGAGATCACACGAAGACCGATTTCCCGATAGGGCAAAGGGAGATCGTCAGGGGAGCATCCTGTGGGTGCAGAAGAGTCCCGATAAGGATTTGAAGAGAACTATAGTTCTTTGGGCCATTGCAGAAGAAGGTCCTGAGGGAGCAGACGTGCCTGGTGGCATGTTTGCATCAGAGTGGTATCAGAGCGGGAATATTTCTTTGCTTTCTGTAGTAGAGAAGAGAATTCACCATGCCGCCCAGAAGAGAGAGATAGTCGCCTGATCTAGAGGATAGGGAGGTATGAAGAAGAGGCAGGCCGGTAGGAAATCCAGAAATGGAGAGGCAAATGTGAGATCTTCAAGCGAGACTAGAAGATATGGAGGCAGTGCAGAGACGCACAGCAAATGCTGGAGATCTAAGTGACTCCGACGGCGAAGTTGAAGCTGAACAACATGAAGAAGTTGCAGCCGAGGATGCAGGCAATGAGTGATTAATCAAAGCTATCACCCGGATGAGTTCAAAAACAAAAATGGACATTCCAGTCTATGAGGGGAATCTGGATGCAGAAGAGCTACTGGATTGGATTAGAGCTCTTGACACCTACTTCGATTATGAAGACATCGAAGAGGATAAAAAGGTTAGGCATGCTGTCACAAAATTGAAGGGACACACTGCATTATGGTGGACGATATTCAAGCAGATAGACGTTCCAAAGGCAAACAAAAGATCAAAAGTTGGGATCGAATGATTGCAAAGATGAAGGCAAAATTCATCCCAAGGGACTATCAAATCACACTGTTCAGGAGAATGCAGAACCTGAGACAGAAGTTGATGACAGTAAAGGAGTATACTGAGGAGTTTTACAATCTCAATATCAGGGCAGGTCATCGGGAGAGCGATGATGAAAAAGTTGCCAGGTATATGAATGGCTTAAGATACGATATCCAGGATGAGATAAGTATGACAACCATCAGAACGGTGGAGGATCCTTATCAGATGGCTCTGAAAGACGAAGAAAAGTTGAGCCGTAAGCAAAGTCAGAGAGGGCGAGGCAGAAGTCAGCCTAGAGGCAAGGCAATTGCCCAGGAGAAATACCATAAGCCCAAGGAGGAATGGAAAAAACCTTAGGGTAAGATTGAGAGAGGTGGAACCTCACAGCGAGGACAACCACATGTTGAACAAAGAGGACAACATAATGAGCAGAAGGGAGATTATGCTGACGTCAATACTTTTCCTCGTACCAGAGGTAGGGGAAAAGGCTGAGGTGGAGTAATCACCTGCTTCACATGTGGAAAGGATGGGCACAAGTCATTCGAGTGTCTAGAGAGAAAGAAGGATAGTGGAGAAGCTCACATCGTTGAAGCGCAGAGGCGTGATGTTGAGAATGAAGACACAGAAGGCAGAAGGTCGTTGATGATGCGTAAAGTTCTCTTAACACCTGGGGAGGAGGTGGAGGACTCAACTCAAAGAACCAGACTGTTCAGGACAGCTTGCAAAACCAAGGACTGGGTATGCAAGGTTATTGTTGACAGTGGTAGCACCGACAATCTCGTTTCGACCGATATGGTGGAGAAATTAGAGCTGGAGACAACTGATCACCCGAGTCCATACAAAGTTTCATGGCTATAGAAGGGACATCAGGTGAGTGTCACTAAACAATGTTTAGTTGAATTCAAGATAGGGGGATATAATGATAAGGTCTTATATGATGTCATTCCCATGGATGTATGTCATTTATTTTTGGGTAGACCATGGCAATATGACCGAAATGTGGTTCATGATGGGAGGATGAACACATATACTTTAGAGAAGGATGGGAGGACACATAGGTTGCTTCCGATAAAGGATAAGAAAATAAAGACGGAAGTAAGCAACACAATACTTCTCATGAGTGGGAAGGAGCTTCTTACAGAGATGGAGAAGAAGGAAGATCCACAATTCTTTGTGGTAAGAAAGCCGAGGATTGTTCTGACTAGCACAAGAGTGGATGATTTACCAGATGAAATTCAAGAACTGTTGGAAGAGTTCGTTGATATCATAGTGGATGAATTACCTCATTCGTTGCCACCAATGAGGAGTGTGAGTCATCATATAGACCTCATGCCAGGAGCTAGTTTGTCGAATAAAGTTGCGTATAGATTGACACCACAGGAAAATGAGGAGGTCAAGAATCAGGTACAGGATTTGTTGGACAAAGGATTGGTCAGGGAAAGCTTGAGTCCGTGTGTTGTTCCAATGGTACTAAGTCCAAAGAAGGATGGAGGTTGGAGAATGTGTATCGACTCTAGAGCGATAAATAAGATAACCATCAGGTATAGGTTTCCACTGTCGAGAATGGATGATCTAATGGATTGCCTGAGTGGGGAAAATTTCTTTTCAAAGATTGATTTGAAGAGCGGATATCACCAGATTCGCATGAGGGAAGGTGATGAATGGAAGACAACATTCAAGACAAATGAAGGATTGTATGAATGGCTAGTCATGCCGTTTGGCTTGACAAACGCATCGAGTACCTTTATGAGATTGATGAATGAAATCCTGAGGGAATTCATCGGGAAATTTGTTGTCGTATATCTGGATGATATACTGATTTTCAGTAAGACAAAAGCTGAACATTTGAAACATTTGGCCATTGTGATGAGAAAACTACAGCAGGAGAAGTTGTTGATTAATATGAAGAAGTCCTCATTTATGAAGACAGAGCTCATTTACTTGGGTTTTGTCATATCGGAAAATGAATTAAAAATGGATCCAAGTAAGGTGGAAATTGGCCATCACCCAGAAATGTTTTTGAGGTGAGGAGTTTCCATGGTTTGGCTAGTTTCTACCGAAAGTTCATCAGGAATTTCAGTGGGATTAGCACAGAAATGATGGACACAGTGAAGAAAAGACATAAATCTTTTCATTGGACTGAAGAGGCAGAGAAGAGTTTCAATCTGTTGAAGAGAAAAATAACGGAAAAACTAGTGTTGGTGTTGTCGGATTTCATGAAGACATTTCAGGTGAAATGTGATGCAAGCGGATATGCCATAGGAGAGGTCTTAAGTCAGGAAGACATACGAGTTGCATATTTCAGTGAGAAACTGGATGAAGAAAAACTGAAGTATTCCACGTATGATAAAGAATTTTATGCTATCATACAAGCATTGAAGAAGTGGAGGCATTACTTGATCCCAAAAGAATTTGTATTGTACAGTGATAATCATGCATTGCAGTTTGTGAGTCAACATGAGAAGTTGAATCAGAAACATGCAAAATGGGTAGAGTATATGCAGAATTTTACATTTGTAATTAAACACATTTCAGGTACTGCTAACAAAGTGGCTGATGCTTTTAGCAGGAAATGTTTGTTGCTGCAGTAATTTCGAGTCAAAACGTTGTGTTTTGAAAATCTCAGGGACATGTACGCAGGAGATGCAGATTTCGCAGAGGCATATGAAGCAACTGAGAATCCAGTTCTCAGAGACAGAATCCCATGGATAGATTATATGATCCAGGAGGGATTGTTGTTCAGAGGCAATCAACTGTGTATTCCGAATTGCTCCATGAGGGAGAACTTGTTGAAAGAGAAGCACAGTGGTGGATTGGCAGGACACTTTGGCCATGACAAAACGTTCGCGAAGCTGAGAGAATCATATTTTTGGCCAGGGATGCGAGCAGATGTCAAACAATTTGTTGACAGATGTAGAGTTTGTCAACATTCAAAGGGGAGAAAACAAAATGCAGGTCTTTATCAGCCATTGCCCATACCAGAGAGACCATGGGAGGCGATCAGCATGGATTTTGTATTGGGTTTGCCGTGGACGCAGAGAGGTGTTGATTCCGTCTTTGTGGTCATAGATAGGTTTTCAAAGATGGCACATTTCATTCCATGCCAGAAGACCAGCGATGCGACTCACATCGCAAATTTGTTTTTCAAGGAGGTCATTCAACTCCATGGATTGTCGAAAAGCATAGTTTCGGACAGAGACACAAAATTCATAGGGCATTTTTGGGGGAACTTATGGAAGAAGCTAGGAACTAACTTGGAATTTAGTTCATATTATCATCCACAGACAGATGGACAGACAAAAGTGGTCAACAGGAGTCTGGGAGATTTATTAAGAATCCTGGTGACAGAGCACCACAGCAGTTGGGACAATGTGTTGCCACAGGCAGAGTTTGCATACAACGACTCAGTGAACAGAAGCACAGGCAAAATTCCATTTGAGATTGTATATGGCAGGCAACCGAGAGGAGTATCTAAACTGAGAGATTCAGAACAGATTGCGACTAACAGTGCAAGCGCTGAAGGATTCGCAAAGGCGATGAAAGAACTTCACAGCAGGGTGAAGCAACGATTGATAGACTCAAATCAGGAGTACAGGCGCAAAGCAGATCAACATCGGATACAACTTCAGTTTGAAGTTGGTGATCTGGTTCTGGCACACTTGAGAAAGGAAAGGTTCCCAAGGGGAACATACAACAAGCTGAAAATGAAAAAAATTGGGCCATGCAGAGTCCTGAAGAAACTCGGAGAAAATGCTTATGAGATTGAGTTGTCAGATGGCATAGGAATATCTCTGACATTCAATGTCTCAGAATTATATCCTTATAAGGCTGAGGAAGCAGGAGATGGAGGAGATGAACAGCCATAAATCCAGTGGCAGAAGCAGATGCCAGTAGCAGAGAAGCCACAGATGGAGTGCATACTGGACAAGAGAGTGGGTAAGAGGACCAGGCAAAATGAATACTTCGAGTATCTGGTCAAGTGGAAGAACCATCCAGTGGAAGATGCCAGCTGGGAGAGAAAAGCAATGATACAAAAGCATGGACAGACCATGCATGAGCTCATGGACAGGAGCCCATGAAAGTTTCCAAGACGAGGAGTATGATGCAAGAGCATCGCCCAAGACAAGCAAGCCATCATGGAAGACAACGAACAGCTGGACAAGTCCAGCCAAAAATTTTTGAATTTTCATACAAGATGATGCACCAATGTATAAATGATGCATTTATGAAAAGCACCTTTGTATATTGTATCAGACCTCGAGCCATACGCTCTTGTCTGAAGTAGATAGGAGGCATTTAATCTAGTTAATGCAAGTGGGTAGGATTTATTTCTAGATTATACAGTTTTAGATGGAAGGAGGGAAAATGGATATAGACACCCTCATTGTATCATTGTAACATTATCAAGCATTCAGAAGAGAAGAGCAAGAAGAGAATTGTATGAAGAACACCCATGTACAGGCCTTTGAATTTATAGAAGGAAGCTTTGATTCAAGCTCATGGTTTGTGTTGTTTTCTCTGTGTGTTGATGTTGTGCTCATGAATGTTTGTTTTCTGGTTATGCATTTGCTTTGTATATGCTGTGCATGTGATTTCATGTTTTAAAATGAAATCTGAAAGGGAGAGAGAATGAGGTTCAATTGTTTCTCTATCTGAGCCAGGAGATTCCTGCAAGGTGTGAAGTTGAATTCATCCGCAAGGAGTGCGTTGATGAGGGCTCAGTAGTTTAACCTTTTGTTCTCATTCATCCAGAAGTGTATTTGAGTTGTTGAAGCCGTGCAAGGAGTGCACAGGCTGAAGGAGAAGTATCAATTGTGAATCTGAGCAAAGGAGATTAAAGATTGTTGCTGCAGGAGTTGTGCAGAGTCGGACGGATTCAACACTGGAAAAGTTTTTGAATGTTGACCGCAAGGAGTGTGCGTAAATTCCTCTGAAGGAATCAGAGTGGAAAATCTCAGGAGGTATATCACCTTCATGGTATCGTGAAAGGAGAACACAGGAGGGTTGTGTCGAGAAACTGTTGAGCAGGAGTTACAGGCGCAGGCATTGGAGAGCGAGTTCTGAGAAGGAACACTTAGCCTTCTCAAGAAATCTTCAAAGAGGATAAATAGATGGTCAGGATTGGTCGAGGACCACAGCGAAATCCCGTCATCTATTAGATCTCGAGAAAGTTGCGTAGGGTTTAAGCCCCAACGAGCAGAGAAGGAGCCAGGGGGTCATCGGGACTCGGCTCATCGGAGAATCGGAGTTTTCAGAGGTGTAGAACTCTCGTAAGAAGGAATCGCGATCCGTGATTTCCCGAGAGGATCAGAGTCATTGATCTCGACAGGGACACGTGTCGAGGAGCCAAGGAGCCATCGGGGTTTATCCCATCGTGCATCGGGGTTTCCCGTGACAAGGAACTTGTGCAAGTCAAAATCGCGATTTAGCGATACCCGATAAAAGGGACGAGGAAGAGGTGACGTGGTGGAGAGAGAGCTCCCACGTGCATCGGGGTTCGGCATTTCGGGATTCTCGGTGACAAGAAAATCACGACAGGGGAAGTCGCGAAATCCCGAAACGCGACGGTCCCACAGCGTAGATATCAAGTAGAGGACAGGTGGCATCGGAGATCGGGAATCGAGGATTCATGAGAGCAGTGACTCACGACAGCGTGAGTACCGATTTCCCGATGGGATCAATTTTCGATAAGAAGCAAGGAAGCCGTGGACGAGTAGTCATCGGGATTCAAGGATTGGTAAGACCCGATCCTGTGCTGTCAGGATTCGCGATCACTCGAAGACCGATTTCCCGATAGGGTAAAGGGAGATCATCAGGGGAGCATCCTGTGGGTGTAGAAGAGTCCCGATAAGGGATTTGAAGAGAACTTTAGTTCTTCGGGCCATTGCAGAAGAAGGTCCTAAGGGAGCAGACGTGCCTGGTGGCGCGTTTGCATCAAGGACGCAAGTCATCAATCTGGCAAGGACATCCACAGAGATAGACGATTGATAGGTTTGCCTTTGAGATCCATAGGTATTTTAACACTAAGGTGACGACCGTAGATCAGGCTCCCGGCCGACTGCTCAGGCGAGGACTGACGAGTTAGAGACGAAGAATAAACAACCTCAAGGTTACAATCAACACCACAGGGCGGTCACGACATGCGGGAAAATGAGGCCATAGGAGACAACAACCAAGGAGCTAGGCTAAGAAAATTTATCTATCAAGATAAACATCCAATCTACTTACATAATCAATCATGCAGATCCAATCATAAAACCTACAACATTCTACCATTCAAACGAAGAAAGCGTACTGTTACATGTTCGCCCGCTCCGATTGGCATCCTGTGCTCCGTGCAACTCCTATTGACCGACCATCGAGACCTCACCGGTACCTCCCAGTGAATGCTAGGGGTACTCTTCTTCCCCCTTATCCCCCCGAGCCGCAATAGGGTCACACACACTATACATAGGTTTTGTCTAGCTCCCATCTCGCCTCGCAAGGCCGAGCTACCACTCCTCTCCGAGTTGGGTATCCCAACTCCCACAAGTAAGTCAGTCAAGTCGATATTTCTACAGCGTAACGTTACACAAACAGAATATGATCCAACCTCCATCACCTCCCTTCATTATAAAGAGTTTTGTGGTTCCTTACTTTCCAAATTTCTCTTTTAGTTAAGTTTTTATAATTAATTTCCTAAAAAATCTTCTCTGTACAAGTGTCACCCATCCCCTTCATTCCTCCATTATTTAATTTCTTTAATTAATTAACTATCTTATTTCCCTCACCCACCTATAGTTACTCATAGAATCAATCCTAGGGTCCCTAAATTCCCTTACAGGTTTTAAAGGCTTTCCCTATTATGAAATTGCTAATTCAGTTTAAAATTAGAAAGCTCTTAAATGTAGATTCTTTACTAAGTTGACTTCCCGCTTTTTCCGTTAAGTTCCATTTTTTCCCTTTTTATGTTACCTCTTTTCCCTAGTTTCCTATTTTTTTTTATTTTCCCTCTTTCCCCTTTTACTTAGAACTCAAAAAGGCAGGTGTGGAATTTAACCCCTTTTCCCTTTTATCATTAATTTAGTATATTTTAAATTGTCAAAAGATAAAATAATTACCTCCCTCTTTACATTTTATAACCACAGATTTTACTTCTTATGAATAAATTAATTTCTTACTCCCTTCATGTTACAAAATTTTATGAAGATCATGATTATTATTTAAGTGGTTTTTATTTTAATTATTATTATTTATTTATTTAATTTTTTTATTTTAAAGGTAGACTAAATTTCACCACTAGCGTAATTTAGACTTAGACCTTAGATTTTGTACTGGGAGACAATTAATTAGGGAAATTGTTTTTTTTTTTAATTAATTGACATGTTATTTGTCTTAGGGTCATCTAGGTTCATCCCTCTATCATCAACAACGCGACGTGCCTTCAGGACGAACTAGGTGCTCCAAGGGTACCACTCGCCACTCTCCATTTTTCTTGTGCGACGTGCCCTTCATGACGCACCACATGATCCAAGGGTTCCACTCGCCTCTTGACTGACTTGGTAGACATCAATAACCCCCGGAGTCAATACTCCGCCAGGTGAAATTGTGGGAGACTAAGGGATTCTAAGGAATAAGGCCACCACCTTATTGCACACCCCTTAGAATCATCGTGAGCGACTGTCGCAGTCTTCCCTCACGGCATCGTGGGTCCTCTCAAACTAGGTAATCATTAACATACAGTTCGAGCCACGACGGGAGTGCTAGTAGGTTGTGGCAGGGTTGTTGTTCACACCTCTCCCTCAACATCTCTGGTAGTCATGTGTGACCCCTTTACTCCATATGTGAGTCTGGTCGGCAAGCTATCGTCAACCCACATCATCAACAAATCATGTCAGAACATATCCACATCATGTCATCTAATAAGATGCACTAATATCACAATAAAACAATCAAACCCCAATGGCACACTCCCTGACTCGATCCAGAGTCCAAGGGGTTCCATCGATGCCTCTGCATCCTCAAGGTCCAAAACCCTGCACACTTAGTAAAACCGAGTTAGTAGCACGTCTCTATGTCAATGTAGTAAAACAACATGTCATCAACCATAATGCCTCATAATCAAAATCAAAATTTTTAATAGCATAATAATCTGGATCACTTGCGAGAAAGTGTCCTCAAAGAATAAGTTAGATCAGTGCGCTAGAGCGGGATGTTACATACACCCCCTTTTGGTCTAAACTTTGTCCCGGAGTTTCATAGTATATATGCCGAAATAAAGTGTATCACAGTATCATATGTCTATCTACCAAAAAAAAATGGAAACTGCTGGCGCATATCATATGCATCCTCCCAGGTCGTCGAGTGCGGACTATAATTGTCCCAGTGGACCTTGAMTTGATCTACCATTCAACGTCGTAGCTGTCGAATGYGATGATCCAAGATGCGGACCGRCTCAGTYGTGAGTGCTCCCTCGTCTGATACCTTCAAGGAAATCATGTCAATAACATGTGTAGGATCACTAATATAATGTCACAAAACATATACATGGAAAACATCGTTCATACSCCTCAAAGAATCAGGGAAGGCTAGTCGATAGRCCATGGGCCCCTTTCTCTCCGCAATCTCGAAAGGTCCCATGAACCTAGGAGAGAGTTTATCTCCCTTCCCAAACTTGATTGAACTCTTATGCGGTTTAACCCGCAAGAAAACTCGATCGCCGACCTCGTAACTACGGTCAAAACGGTGTGCAACAACATAACTCTTATGTCGATCATGTGCTTCTTTAATCCTTTGTCTTATTGTTTTCATTTGCTCTTCCATTTCCTGGATCTCTTCTGGTCACACTAGGAGCCTATCCTCAAGCCGATCCCAACTCAAAGGCATCTCACATGGTCACCCGTAAAGAAACCCGAAAGGCGCCATCTTAATGGTGCTCTGGTAATTGTTGTTGTAAGCGAACTCCACTAGTGGCAAGAATTCTTCCCAACGCTTTTGTTGGTCCATCACATACTTGCTCAACATGTCCTCCAAGGTTTGATTCGTTCGTTCAGTATTCCCGTCAGTCTCCAGGTGATATGCAGTACTAAAGTTAAGTTGGGTTCCCAAGGCCTCTTGGAAACTCGTCCAAAATCATCCAGTAAACATCGATCCTCGATCATATATAATCCTCTTAGGCATGCCATGCAGCCTCACAATCTCACTGATGAAAACTCTAGTTATGTCAGGTGCCTGATACATCGTATGCATGGAAATAAAGTGAGTACTCTTTGTTAGAGTGTCTACTACTACGAAAATTGAGTCATGTCTTCTTGACGTCAGTGGCAATCCAACAATAAAATCCATCGAAATAACTTCCCATTTCGATTCCGAAATAGCATGTGGTTGTATAAATCCTGCTGGGTGTCTATGTTCAGCCTTTACCTACTGACATTCTAGACATATAGCCACATAGTTGACTAAGTCTACCTTCATTCCCTTCCAGAAGAATAAGGGTTGAAGGTCTGCCCTCATCTTCGTGACTCCCGGGTGAGACATGTATACTGCTCTATGAGCCTCGCTTAGGATCAACATCCTCAACTCATCATTTGGCGGTACATAGATCCGACTTTTAAACCTCAATAAACCATCGCTATCAAATAAAAATCCCTCAAATCGTGGTACCATCATTGTGTTTTTTCCGATAAAACCCTTGACCTCCTTGTAACAGTCATCGTCACGCTGTAAAGTGAGAATCTTTTCACGTAGATTCGTCTGAAGAGGAAACACCAAAAAGATGCGTGGTCTCCGACTCAATGCATCCGCCACTCGGTTCACCATTCCTTTTATGTAAGTAATCTCAAAGTCGTACTCGCTAAGCAATTCCGACCAATGCCATTGTCACACGTTCAGGTCATTTTGTGTAAATATGTGTTCTAGTCCACAATGGTCAGTCTTTAGTTTGAATTTTTGTCCGACAAGGTAGTGTCTCCAAACCTTCAAGGCATATACGATGGCTAACAAATCCAAATCATGCGTCGTGTAGTTCTCCTCATGCCTTCTTAGTTTCCTCGAAATGTAAGCAATCACTCGTCCGCCTTGCATCAATACCTCGCCTAAGCCCTCCTTGGATGCGTCAATGAATACCAAGAAGTCCATGTCCATGTTAGGGACCTTTAGTATTGGTGTTGTTGTCAACAAATTCTTGAGCCTCCAAAATTCTTTCGTGCATTTCTCGGTCCATACAAACTTCTTGTTCTTATTCTGCAACTCCGTGATCGGACTTACTATCTTCGAGAATCCCTCGACGAACCATTGATAGTATCCTGCCAAACCCATGAAGCTACACACTTTCGGGACATTCGTCGGCGCAGGCCATTCCATGATAGCCTCAACCTTTGTTGGAGCCATGGTGATATCTTCACCGGAGATGACATGCCCTAAGTAGTGAATCTTCGATTGATAAAAAGAGCATTTGGACAACTTCCCATACAATTTGTGCTCTCGCAGACACTGTAGTACCAAGCGCAAGTGCTCATCATGCTCCTCCTTCGTCCGAGAGTAGATCAAAATATCATCAATGAACACTTGGATGAACTTGTCCAAGTACTCGCGAAACACCCCATTCATCAAATTCATAAATACCCCTGGGGCGTTTGTCAGTCTAAATGGTAAAACAGTAAACTCATAATGTCCCAACCTCGTCTTAAAGGCTGTCTTAGGGACTTCATCCTCCTTGATCCGTAACTGGTGATACCTTGATCGCAAATCAATCTTGGAGAACACTATCACACCATTCATTTGATCGAGCAGATCATCAATTATCGGCAATGGATATTGATTCTTGATCGTGGCCTTGTTCAGTGGACAATAGTCAATACAAAGCCTCCATGATCTGTCCTTCTTTCGTATGAAAATAATAGGTGCACCCCATGGTGACACACTAGGACGTATCAATCCTAGGTCCAACAACTCCTTCAGTTGCATTTTCAACTCTTGTAACTCTGGGGTCGACATTCGATAAGGCATTCTTGCTATCGGTTCAGTCCCTGGTTTTAGGTCTATGGTAAACTCCAATTCCCTCTCCGGTGGCATCCTACGTAACTCCTCTGGAAATACGTCCGCAAACTCTTTCACCACCGGAAGGTGTTGTAGACCTTCCACTACTCCCTTCTCGTTTAACGCAAGGATCGCATAAAGCTTGCATTCTTTATGCATACTCTTCCGTAGTTGTAAGGAAGATATGAACCTTATGGAAACTCCCTGGTTCCATCCTACAATCACATGTCTCTGTCCCTCGTCATCGACCAAGCTCAACCATTTTGTCTTACAGTTGAGTATCGCCTCATGCGATTCCAACCAATCCATACCAATCACAACGTCATAAGATCCTAAGATCGTGACGTGCAGGTTGGCCCTGGTGACAAACTCTCCCAGGTTAAGGATACATCCCGTAACCTTTCCTCCAACCTTTTGTTTGGCTCCAGAAGACATATCCATGAATATAAACTTATCTTGTTCGACTTCCTTTACCTTAATCCTTTTTAGTGCTGCACCAGAAATGAAACTCTCGGTAGCACCGGGATCTATCAAAATACTAAGAGTCT
The DNA here is from genome assembly GCA_010110895.2 of Picea sitchensis. NCBI lineage: Eukaryota > Viridiplantae > Streptophyta > Pinopsida > Pinales > Pinaceae > Picea > Picea sitchensis. The sequence continues at coordinate 18,493 of SNQJ01S0218405.1, forward strand.
AGTCAGTGACAGTACTTGTCGTCTCGAGCACAGTCGATTGGTTCTCTACCTGGCGGTTATTCACCACTGCATGAATCCGATGGGCCTTGCCCATATCTCCCATGGTAGTGAGTCCGGCTGATCCGGACGCTCTAGTCCTCTCCAGTGGGCAATCGTGCTAGTAGTGTGGCTCCCCACATGTCCAGGATCCCTTCTTCAGCCCAGTAGTCTTGGTACCTGAAGGAGAAGATGACGGCCCACCGGCCTGGAACCCTGGTTTGTTCTACTGAATAGACCTAAATTGTTGTTGTTGCGGGCGACGCTGCTGCTGATGTTGTGGTCCTCGATAAGGTGTCTGTTGTTGAGGCATCGGTCACCGGGGTGTAGAGAAAGTGGATCCCCTTTGGAAGCCATGATATCCTGGCGTATGTATGGTTGGTTTCTCATGCTGCTGTGCTCCAGATGGAACCTTCCCTGCTGGTGTCATTGGAGTCCTGGTCTGACCCCCACTGATAAGCTCCTCCTCTGCTATGAGGGCCTTTTGGACGACATCATGCGAGGTTTGAGGCATCAAAATACTAACCTTTGCATGTAGGCTGTCGTTAAGGCCGAACACAAACCTATTGACCTTAAGTTTCTCAGTGTTAAGGTGTGAAGCGTACCGGAGCAGCTCCATAAAATGGGCCTCGTACTCGGGCACCATACAACCTCCCTGTCGTAAGGCGTTGAACTCATTGCGCTGACGCTCAATGAATTACTCTGAAAGGTACCTCTCTCGGAACCATTCGTCGAACAGTTCCCATGACACATCTTTGACGACCATGTTCAGCTACGGTAGGAGTGTCTTCCACCGTAGAAGAGCGCTCCCCTTCAGTTGAAAGACCGCCATGCGGACCTTCATGTTGGAGGTATAATCGCGAAGTGCGAAGCTCATCGCCATGTTCTCCAACCATGCCTCAGCGGCTGTGCCATCCAGGGCACCAAATAACTCAGGAAATTTGACCTTCTCGAGTTCGCGGTGAATGCTACTAGTACCGACAGAGCATGTGATGGAACCTCAACAGGTGCCAGCACCCTGGCCTCATCTCTGTCCAAATGGATGATCACTGCCTAGGACATGAACTGAAAATATCTCATCATTTCGACTACATCACCAACTGGTATTTGCTCCTGCTCAAGAACCTGCTCATCTCCTTGGGGGTTAGACCCCTCAGGCGTGGATGCTATTGGAGGCGTCGCACCTCCTCCCCTAGCACCCCGTCATCTACCTCTGCAACATCCTCTAACCATGATTACGTCCACGCACACAAAGAAACTTGATTAGAAACAGTATATTCAAATCATATCAATGAAATTTTTAGTGATCCCAAGTCGTCGGTTGAACCTCGCTCTGATACCATATGTAACAACCTCCCATTTTGTCAGGACATCAAGCCTCACATAACAAGTGAATTTTTTTTTTTGTGTGTGTGTGCATGTGTACAAGGGTAATAAAGACATGATACTCTGCGTCTCAACACGATGCCGAACATGATGCATGCAAATGCGACAACAACATAACGACCTAAGATGCATATCAAACATCTGGAAGCAATGAACGACACTCAACCAACAAAAAAATAAGACTGACTACCCACCCGTCCTACCCTGCAATGGTTAGGACCTCCAGGACACATAAGCAACGCTCAAGCCCAGGTTCCCATTGATTTTGACCATTTAAGGTCTCAGGGCTGGCGACTGTTCTGAGGAACAAGGAGGCATCTACATTCCCCCCCCGACACAAGTAGACCAAGCCCACTAAGCTAAGGCAATCATCATAGCAACCCAACAATAATTACACGAGTAGCTAGAACCCTTACTGTGAGAAACCAAGCACATTAAATGTTTACATAACCAAGTATAAACATTACTTATAACAAACATCAACCCCCTCAATGGGAAGCACAAGCTGAAATGACTTCGTCAACAACCAAGAACAATATCACTTAAGAAATAAGTCAAAAGGCGAAGGATTGAACTATATCAAGTTATTAAGGTCATCATAGTTATCATGAGGTGCACTGAGTTAGGCATAGAGCCACTTCAAGAAAGTTGAATAATAATACCCACTAAAATTTATATTAAAACAATTATTTTTTATCCAAATTATAAGATAGATTTGTTAGATTTATTAGATTTGCAAATATTTTATGAACAATTTATTGATCTATAAGGAATTATAATCTAAAATTTGACTTTCATGGATCTTTACAAAAATTATAAAGTTGATTGAAAGGAAGAAGTGAATTACAAATATTTTCAAAAGAGATGTGAAGGCAAAGAACAATATTTCAAAATTGAAAATCTATATATATATATAACTATAGAAATACCACAATGAAGACATTCTTCCACTTGACAAAGAAATACAACCTTCGGATTTGGAGTCTACCATACAATTCTCATTTACAAGGTCATTTGACTTCCATAATTTGGATACCATATTAGGTTCATCAAGTATCCTCAAGCACACAATTTTATTAATAATAAAAATAAAATTACATACCAGATGAGAGTCATAATGTATATATAACCCTATGTATCCCAACATGCCATATATCCTTGACCAACAATGTCAATATAATATGACAAATCTGTGACAATGATAAACTATCTTTTACTAATACCTATCTTCTAAAAGTGTTCTAAATAACTTTATTTTTTTATTATTATAAAAATTTCTATCTAAATAAACTTAAAGATTATTAAGCTAACCATTTTAAGGAACATGAGAAATAGAAGGTCCGTGTGTAACTAGTTCCCACCCCACATAAATATGACAAAGGTAGGTTATAAAAATTAGGAAATTGTACTTGCAATATTTTTAATTAGTATCCATACATCAGTTGTCCATCGATAATTTAAATAAAACTTTCGGCCATTGAATCTTGAAAACAGTTCTTAGTAATATATATAATGTAATTGTATTTTAAGAAAATACAATCAAGGAATATTGATATTTCATTTGATATTGACAATTTAGTTGTAGTATATTATATAAGAGTATTGCTAAATGTCTTTTCCAGGTTAGGAGGCGTTTTCAGTAAACATGCACACTTGTCGCCATTCAATGCACACAGTCCACAATCAAGGAAAAAAGTGTGGGCATACCAACCATGCAGGCTTCCTTCTAAATACCAAAAAGGAAATTACAGAATCAGTCACTGCCAGGCACAAGCAACAAAATCACCGTCTAAAACATTGGCAAACAGATTTCTAATTTGCCCACTACCAGGAACCAACAAAAAGAAATCGAAATCATGAGCAACAGATTTCTAAATCGACCACTCCCAGGCGCCAGCAAAATGAAATAGAAAACATGAGCAACAAATTTCTAAATAAACACGCCAACCAAGATAACGCAGGTAAAAGCGATTCGCTCAGTCGTGAAGGTGCATAGGTAAAAAAAATCACCCCAAGGAATTGACACAGGTATAAATTCGCCCATGGAAGATTTCGCATTAGTATGCAAAAAAAGGGGTGAACGCAGTCCTCACGCCATCAGTAGAGGAGCACGGTCAAGGATTTATTAGTGGTCGCCCAGGAATAAAAAAAAATCGCAAAACAAACACACTCAACAGAAGACGTGGGGGAAATATACCAAGAAATAACAAAAATGCAGAGTCAAATCGCTCTGGCAGTGAAAATGCAGAGTTATATTTACATCTATCTCAATTTACACTTGTTGAACTAATCTTTTTACTTCTTTACCTTACTGAACGCAGAGTGAAGATTATAGCTATCACCAATTTCATTCGCTGAAGTAATACATATTTTTATCAACGAATTAGCCACCAATGATAATTACACAGTAAAATTTTACCAGTGAAGTGATGAAGTCACGAGGCTAGAGTGGAGATTAATAAACAATGCAGGGCTAAAAATTTTCATCCATCACATAATGAAATTGATGAAGGATAATTATTTTTCATCCATTTCCGAATTACAACAGCCGAGTTAACGTTTTTACAGCAGTTACCCATTTATAAACGTCTAAGTAAATAACAAGAAAAGAAACATTCAATCCAACATGATCCAAACACATATTGAAGTTAAATATTTTTCATCTCAGATTACCAATATATAAATGCTGACAACAGTAAGAGAATGCCAGGGCCCTAAGGATAACTCATTGAAAGGATCGCAAGGATTCTGTCAGTCGAGGTGCAGAAAATAAACAACAAGGAAGCAAGATAATCCAACGCAGAGGCCGTGCTGAAGGACGCAAGTCGTCAATCTAGCAAGGACATCCACAGAGGTAGATGGCTGATAGGTTCACCTTCGCTTCACCATCCTCGCAAAGGAAGGTAGGGCGTTGAGATCCATAGGTCTTTTAATGCTAAGGCGACGACCGTAGATCAGGCTCCTGGCCAACTGCTCAGGCGAGGACTGATGAGCTAGAGACGAAGACTAAACAACCTCAAGGTCACAATCAACACCACAGGGCGGTTACAACATGCGGGAAAACGAGGCCATAGGAGACGACAACCAAGGAGCTAGGCTAAGAAAATTTAGCTATCAAGCTAAACATCCAATCTACTTACATAATCAATCATGCAGATCCAATCATAAAACCTACAACATTCTACCATTCAAATGAAGAAAGTGTATCGTTGCCTGTTCACCCGCTTCGATTGGCGTCCCACGCTCCGTGCAACTTGAACTCGCCTACCGTCGAGACCTCACTGGTACCTCCCAGCCAATTCTAGGGGTACTCTTCTTCCCCCTTAGCCCCCCAAGCTGCAAAGGGGCCACACACACTATCCAGAGGTTTTGTCTAGCTCCCAACTCGCCTCACAAGGCCAAACTACCACTCCTTTGCGAGCTGGGTATCCCAACTCCCACAAGTAAGTTAGTCAAGTCGATATTTCTGCAGCGTAACATTACGCAAACATAAGATGATCCAACGTCCATCACCTCCCTTCATTATATAGAGTTTTGTGGTTCCTTACTTTCCAAATTTCTCTTTAAGTTAAGTTTTTATAATTAATTTCCTAAAAAACATTCTCTGTACAAGTGTCACCCATCCCCTTCATTCCTCCATTATTTAATTTATTTAATTAATTAACTATCTTATTTCCCTCACCCACCTAGAATTACTCCTAGAATCACTCTTAGGGGTCCCTAAATTCCCTTAGAGGTTTTAAAGGATTTCCCTATTATGAAATTGCTAATTCAATTTAAAATTAGAAAGCTCTTAAATGTAGATTCTTTACTAAGTTGGCTTCCCGCTTTTTCCCTTAAGTTCCCCTTTTTCCCTTTTTATGTTACCTCTTTTCGCTAGTTTCCTATTTTTTTTATTTTCCCTCTTTCCCCTTTTACTTAGAACTCAAAAA
>SNQJ01S0218406.1:1380-15303 GCA_010110895.2 Picea sitchensis
AAATGTATATATGGCTGTCATAATTCCTCTTCTTTCCTCATTCTTCACTAAGTTTTCTCAAATGGTTAATTAACGCATGCAAAATTAAAACTCAACCATAAGTCATTAAAAGATCCTATGGATCAAAAAGTTAATGCACCATTAGATCTGACAGAAGGAAAGAGGTACATTGAGCCAGCGAGAGGGAAACAAATTGACAACTTGTATAATATGGTAGCATGAATGGATGACTATGTTAGCCCCACTACAGATGGTGCACTAAGTTGGAGAAGCATTTGTTGGTGTGCGTTAGATTCAGAGGAAGGTCTGGAACATTAGCAACAAAGGATGCATGAAGTATCAACTAGACAACGTGCCTGCATAACTCGATCATTGCGCTGGATTGGAATGGAGTTATGTGATCCACCCAAATATGATGCTTTGACTGACATAGAATATTTTGTATAGGAATTTGAGTTTCAGATACCTAAACAACAAAGACTATTAGCATTAGATGTTGTCTTGAAGGCCACTCCAGCCAGATGGTGGGCTGCACACAAAGAGGGAATGGAAGAATAGTCGCAGTGTAGAATACTATTGCAAGTAAGATTTGGTAACAAGGTTGAGTATACTGCAAAAAAATATACAGGAGTAAGTGACCCAAAAGATCATATTTTGTAGTGTAGAAACATATAGGTATCGATAACGAAGACTGAATGGATGCACATGTTTATAAATACACTAGATACAATTCCTAAGAACTAGTACCTAGAACTAGAAATGCACAGAGAAACAACAAACTAGGACCAAATAATTCAAAGGTTTAAGGTAACATTTACTTTTGAACATGAATCTCCATTAGTATATGCAAATTTACAGGTCATTAGAAACAAAAAAAATTCAAAAGAACGACCAATAGAGGTAGTATCTGTGTGTAGTGTGCATGAAGCTTCTATGATTTTCCATGAATTACTGGAATGTTATAATGTTTCTAAAGAAGAATACAATGAGGAAGATCCAAGAAATATACAAGTACCTGAAACCAAGGGGGAACACGTAGTCGAAGGACCATAGCTTGGATTCGTTGCATATGCACATCCACTAAACACACAGAAGGTAAATATTGGGACAAAATAAAATCCAAATTTTTCTCAAATAGGAGACTACTGGAATGATGAAACTGTGGAGAAGATTGCATATTTACTGTGGGAGTATTAGGATCTATTCCCAACTACATTCTCATAAATGAAGGGGATAATTGGTGAGTTAGGAGAAATGAATATCCCTTTGAAACCAGATGCTAAGTCAGTGAGACAAAGACCCTATAGGTTAAATCTAAATTATAAAGAGAGGGTGAAAGAAGAGATAGACCGAATGTTAGAATTTGGAATCATTGAACCAGTCGTTCAATAAGAATCGATAAGTCCAATGGTAGTCGAAGATAAGAAAACAAGGGGAATCAAGATTTGTGTAGACCTAAGGAAGCTAAATTATGTATATCTACATGATCCATTTACAATGTCATTTACAGATGAACTGCTAGAAAATCTTCGAGGGCAGGAGGCCTATTCTTTCATATATGGATTTTCAGGACATCACCAAATTAAGATTGTGCATGAACACAAACATAATACTACCTTTGAAATAGAGTGGGGAAGTTGTTAGTACACAATAATGCCTTTTGGGTTGAAGAATGCACCTACAGTTTTTCAAGAGTAGCTGTAGCAGCTTTTAAGGAATTTATTTATAAGTTCATTGAAGTTTACTTATATGATTGGACTATGTTCAGTATATTGAAATATCACATATAATCACTCAGGACAATGGTGGATCATTATATACAATGACATATTTCACTGAATTTGAAAAAATGTATTTTTTGCGTGCCTTTTGGAATTTTGTTGGGCAATGTGGTATGTAAGTAGGGCTTATTACTGGATCATGCCAAGATTGTAGTGATTTTATATTTACAACCACCCACATCAGTCAGGCAGTTGAGAGAAACCCTGGTTCATACATGATACTACAAGAATTTCATTAAGGGTTATGCACAGATTACAACACCTATGGAGAAGTTGTTGAATAAAGAAGCTAAGTTCCAATGGAATGAGGACTGACAGAAAGGTCTGGATACATTGAAGAAAAAAATAGTGGCTGTACCGATTTTGATATTCCCGGATCGGAATAAGGAGTTCCATGTTCATGTGGATGTGTCATCCATAGATTTAGGTGCAATAAAATCTCAGCCAGGGGAAGGAGATATAGACCACCCAATCGCATTTGCAAGCAAGAAGATGTCAACTGCAAAAAAGAATTACACTACCATAGAACAAGAAGGATTGGGGATGGTATATGCACTACAGAAGTTTACATATTATTTGTTGGGTTCTCACTTTAAGATGTACACATATCATTTTACACTAAGATACTTAGTGAACAAGCCATTACTGGGGGGGGGAATGTGCAAGTGGTTATTGATGTTCCAGGAATATGATTTTGAGGTTGTTGTGAAAGTAGGGAAGTTGAATGCAGGACCAGATAACTTATCGCACATACTATCAAGAGATGATACAAGGAATCTAGATGATAGCATGTCGGATGCACAATTATTTGTAGTTAAAATTGTGGATGACTACTTCATAGACATTGTGCAATTTTTAAGTACAGGAATGGCCTTGTAAGACATGACAGTTGCACAAAAGAAACGGTTAGTGGTTAAATAAAAAGACTATCAGTTAATTGTAGAGAACTTATACAAGTTAGGTATTGATAGAATATCAATATAATGTGTGTTAGATCATGAAATGCTAATGATACTCTCGGAAGTGCATGAAGGTATTTCAATAGGAAACTATGTAACTAAAGCTACAACGCAGAAGATTTTGTGCATAGGGATTTGGTGGCCCACACTTCATAAGGATGCTAAAGAATAATGACAAGCATGCGATGTTTTTCAAAGTGTGGGAAAGCAATTCAGAAGGCATGATATGCCTTTACACCCATAGGTTACATTGCAAGCATTTGATAAATGGAAAATAGACTTTGTTGGACTGATCAACCCACCAGCGAGAATATTATGAGATAGGTATATAATCACTGCAACATAGTATTTGACTATATGAGAAGAAGAAACACTAGTCATAGATAGAACTGTAGAGACTATTGTGAGGTTTCTATTTGTGAATGTAGTCACATGATTTGGATGTCCACGCATTTTACTCAATTATCAAGAAACACACTTCATGAATAATAAGATTGCAGCATTGACTGAGGAATTTCAAATTCATCATCAGAAGAGTACGTTGAATCACCTCAAGCCAAAGGGACAGTAGAATATTTTAATAAAATTATGGAGAATGATCTGACAAAGATCTACAATGTAGGAAGGGATTATTGGGACTTAAGGGTTGATACAATATTATGGGCATACGAGACTACAAGCCAAACGTTGACAGGAAAAACACCTTTTAGGTTGGTCTACGAGCAAGAAGCAGTAATGTCGATGGATTTTATTGTGTCTAACCTGAACGTTGAAACTATTACGGATATTTTGGAATATAGCGCAGTAGAGGAGAGATTGTCACAGTTGGTACAACTTGAGGAAGATCAATTTGTTGCAGGTTTCCATTAGCAAGTTTAGAAGGAAAGAGAAAAGGCATAGCATGATAGACACATTAAACATAAAAAGTTTCAAGTAGGGGACTTAGTATTACTATATGAAAATAAGTTCATGAAGTATCCAGGGAAGTTTCAAATGCATTGGTTAGGACCATATGTGATTAAACATGTGACAGAAGAAGGTGTTGTGCAGTTGGAAACACTGAATGGATAAGTCCCGAGAGGAATGGTGAATGGAAGTCAACTGAAACTTTATAGGGAAAGCTGGCTTACCATGCACTAGTCTGACCTGTGTGAGAACCTGTGTATTATAGTAGAAAAAAGAAAAATAAAAACTAAGAAATAGTATAAAAAGGAAAAATAATTAAAAGGGGGAAAAGAAAAAAGTAAAACGAAGGAAAAACAGGCAAACAATGAAGTTACAATGAGAGTAAGTGATCCAGATTTAGGAGAGGAATGAAATGATTAACAAACTAAACAAAATAAACACAAAGATATGAATAAAACCAAAGATATCCAGTGAACAATGTGTTCTATTAAATAAATGAAATAGGTTGAAACTATAAAACTGCAGAACTGAAACACTTGCTCAAATGGTGGTATCTATCTCTGAGAAGATATGTGGATGCTACATGCATCCGTATGAGAAGAATGATTAAAATGAGGCTCTAAAGGCCTTTTTGATATTACTCATGAATTCCAAAACCATAGACATCCAAAAACCTAACCCTAGGAGGTGAAACGCCAAAAGTCATGTGGGCCCCTATGGGTAAGTTGGTACCTCAACTTCCCGGGGTCGTAACTTTGGCATATGACCTCTGTTTTAGGCGTGTGATAGCCCGTTGGAAAGGTATTTCAGAGAAATAAACATTACACCATAAAAATTTGACTCCGTCTATATTTTGACTATGGAGAGCCAAAAAAAACTATTTAGGGCTCCAAAACGGCCTTGGAAGTACATCAAGATGTGCTGACATGAAAACATACAAAATAAGCCAGTTTGATTAGGTGAGAGGCCACCAATATCCATATGGAATATGTGTAGGGCTTCAAAAAACCCCATAAGTGTATAATCCACAATTACAAAAAAGTACAGAAGAACGTGTTGAACTAAAAATGGACAAGAGGAGCCAATTGGAATAGGTGGGTAGCCAGCAATATCCACCTAGATCACTCCTCCCCCCTTAGGAATAAATGGTATCCATTACATTGAGTTCCCCCATCAGGTGAGGAAAATTTTGTTGGATTTGGCCCCAGGTGATCCACTCGCCTTGGTGTAGAAGTTTCTCTGCCTTGACAACCCGATAAATTTGGATCCTCTGTTGGTGAGTGCCCTTGACCTGTGTGTCCACTATTTGATCAATGTATTCTTGTTCTATGTAGTCAGGGTTGATCTCTATTGGTTTCAGTTGTTCTGTGATCTCTTAGGTGTCCAATAATGGTGGAAAATATGGCTGAAGGAGGTCCACATTGAACATTGGGTGCAGGCCAAGGAAGGGTGGAGTGTTGAGCTGAAAAGCATTGCTGCCCAAAACCTTGGTGATAGTGTAAGGAACATAGCGAAGTGGGAGGAGATTTTGATGGGGCCATGTGAGATGCTCCTTCTACAAATGTAACTAGAATTTGTCTCCAACCTGAAGTTGGTGCAGTACCCTGTGTTGATCATGGTGTTTCTTGTACTTAGCATTGGATTTTTGCAAAATCTCCTGGACCTTTTGGTGGATGTGTTGAATCCACTCAATGAATATGGTGGCTTTGTTGGTATTAGAATGAACATGGGAAGTTTTTTTCTATGTGGTGGAAAGAGGTAGTGCAATATCAATGGGACCCAAGGGTTTGAATCCCATCCCCACCTGAAATGGGCTATGGTCGGTGGAGCTATGGAGAGCCCTCTTGTAACTATATTGAACATATGGGATACTCTCATCCCATGTATGTGGATTCTTAGATTTGTACATGCCCAGGATGTGCACAATCATCCCATTGACAAACTTTGTTTGGTCATTTGTTTGGGGGTGTAAAGAAATGGATTTAGTGAGATTGGTGTCCAACAGTGACCAGAGAATCGACCAAAATGTGTTGAGGAACCTGTTGTCCTAGTCGAAGATGATGGTCTGTGGTATCCCAAAATGGACCCACACACATTTGAAGAAGAGAGTGGGAGTATCTGTCAATGTGATATTCTTCTTGCAGGCTGTGAGGATGGCCATCTTCGAAAACTAATCAATGACCACAAATACGAAGTCATTGACTTGCTTGGTGGACGAAAGGCCAGACATGTAATCCATTGAGATGGATTCCCAAGGCTTCTCAGGAGTAGGAAGAGGGGTGTATAACCCTTGCTTCTTGATGGCTAGCTTGGTAATGGCACAAGAAGTGAAATATATGATATACTTGCTGATGTCCTATCGAAGTTTTGGCCAATAAAAATGTTTCTGAAGAACGACCATAGTTTTCTCCATGCCAAAAATGTCTTGCCATCTGACTGTAGTGGGCTTCTCAAATCAGCTTTGCACACTCTCTTGTAGGAACACAGAGATGGCCCATATGGCATAATATTCCATCCTAAATGTGAAACTTGGTGACAGTTGCACCTTTACCCAAGAGCTGATAGGTGGTGGTGAACTCCGAATCTTGCAAATAAAGTTGGGTCCACTCAAATGCCTCATGTCCACAGGAATGGGGCACAATGGTGAGTGCAGCCATGGGAGTGCGACTGTGGCAGTCAGTGACACAATTTGATATCCCTGTCTTATACTTGATTTTGAGATGGAATTGCTGCAGTTAGGTGGACCACTTCTGATGGCGGTCGTTCTGCAATTTCCCATGTGTCTGTATGAACTATAGACGTTTGTGATTAGTGTGGATGATCGTCTCCTTTCCTAGAATGTAATGTTTCCATTGACGACATGCTTGTACAATGGAATACATTTCCTTGTCATAGGTGAGGTATTTCCAGATAGTATATGAGAGTGTATCACTATGGTATGCCATCGGATGACCGTGTTGAGTGAGAATTGTGCCTACAACATAGGGATTAGTAAGGGTGAAAAAAAAGTGAGCATTGCATAGATAAAAGAAATAACATAGAGACAGTTAGGTACAAATAGAAGAAACACGCAAAACAGGACTGTAACAACCATTAAAGGAATTAAAATGGAAGAAATGATGGTTAAAGGGTGTTAATGACAAGTCATAAAGACGACACATAGAAATAAAAGGAAAAATCCGTCAAAGATTGTGACAGACTGGCAGTACGAGGCACAAATCCAACGAAATATATGGTAATAAAGAAGCATTAAATCAAGCATTCATCACACAACTGGAAGATTATACAGTTAATTCAAGAGTGAAGGGACATGGACAACTAGAAAAGGGGAACACAATCCATGAAGGGTCGACAAGAATTGGTTATTGTCACTTAAAGTTGCATTCGAATAAGAGAGAGTCGTTAACCATATTGCAGAGCCGAAAAAATCCCCAGAGCCAAAGAAATTTTCCCTGGTAACCAGTTCATAGAAATGGAACCACCAAAAGAAACAATGCCTATACCAAATAATTCCTGAACAAGAGAGGAAACAGTAGTACCAAAGGTTGAGGAGACTCTGAGAGAATCATTGTCGAAGTCGAGGTTTCCCAGAGACTATACTCTACCAAGGAAGGATTATACCACAATAGTGACATTGTCAAATAATACCAACTAAAAATTGGTGACACCTGACATCCTAGATGATGTCATCATAGATGAAGATATGCTAGAGAGGGTGTCGTAGCTCAAATATGTGGACCATGATAACACAAACACGACGAATTTCCCTGAACTTGTGTCACACCAATACTTGGAACCGAGGATATATCCAGTAGTGAACCAGAGCATACCAATGCCAAAGGTATGGTCGATAGGATTGGAGCAAGCATGCATACTAAACCTGTTCAACATCCCACACTTCGGTGGGAGCAATGAGGTAAATGCATGTGTTAAGTGTCTCTTAAACTATGTGCATGGAGGTTATTTTTGGATAGATAGACCAATCTCTATAGATATAGACCTTATTTCAAGGATCATAGGTTTACCAACACAGGGACAAGATCCAACCTCGTTGTTTGCAGACAAGAAAATTAACAAGACTCTATCAAAATAATTGAGGGAAAAATTTCACATAGTTAGAGGTGTGCATGGGTTGGATGTTCCGAGCATATGTGACCCAATAGTAAGGATTTCAACTCATGCATTGGCGTGCAATTTACTGAGGAAATGCAAAAAAAACTAAGTGTCAACAGGAGCGATAGCCACGATCGAGAATTTTGTTAAAGGGGTCTCGATGAGCTTGTAGCCTTTCTTATTGAACCAATTCCTCATCGACTACACAGAAGCAAAAGATAGAGGTATGGAATTCCATTATCCATGGTTGCTAATTTTGATTGCGTTCACAACATGGGAAGAGCTGGAAGATGCACAACTCTTGGGTCTAAGAGGTAAGTAATGCTTAGCAGCTAAGTATCAGAACTTTTGGTACATGCCTAACAAAAGAATACAAATCGACACTCATGTGGATTTCTTAAATTACGGAGAAATAATTCGGAAGTGAATCAAGGAAACACCATAAATTTCACCACAATTGGTAGAGGCATATGCCCAATTGTGCAGTTCAGGGAAGACCGACACCATATCTATATACAAGGGAAGAAGGACCTTAGAGAGGAATGGGTCCATACAAACTACAATATCACAAAAGAAGACATCCACATGATCATGCAGGATTGGGATCAAAATTGGAAAGTTCCTATGAATGGAACCAAGATGGAGGACCGTGATAATGACATTGAAGAACAGGGTGATGAACAAGGTAATGAACATGGTGATGAATATGGTAATGGATAGGGTAATGGGCATGGAAATGAATAGGGCAGAGACATAGAACCAGGGATGATTTTAAGGATGTAAATTATTTAAAAATGTAGAAACCTTGGAGAATCTTACTAATCCTTCATATGCCAACTATAAATGATTGGCAATATTTTTGTAAAAATATTCAAATTTCTAAGAATTTTATATAGTTTTTATAAAATTTTGGCGATTTTTAAGGTAAAATAATTTTATCCTATAGAATCTGGGCGAATCATTTTTAAAATAGCGAATCTCGTTTTTGGAAAAACCATGGAAAATTATCCCATGAGCGAAATTTAACCCCTAAAATCATACCTGCGTAGAACACATGCAGGAAATAGTCATAGAGAAGAGGAAAGAAAAGGGCAAGGGGCCGACGCCCCTTATGCACAAGAAGAAGAAATATCACAAAGAGCCATCCATTTATACTCTAACAGATGATGGCATTGATATAATCGACTATCAAGTGAGGGATTTCACAGATGAAGAAGTTGAGAAAGTGTTGTGAAAACATGAAGAAATGCATCAGCAGGTGCAGGAATAGTTAACATAATTGCAACAAATCTTAGAAGTAGCAAGGATAGTACCAAAGCATAGATCCAACAAAGGACCATCAATAAGCCTAACTAGGAAAGCATGGGCTACCATGTCTTACTTTTCAGAGATGGAAATAGGGAGCAGAGTGTTGAAAATATCACCAGAAGTGATTGAGTTCCCAATGCCCGAGATGAAGGAGAAGTTACAATAATTAAGTCACATGGAATTAGTCATTTCATGGATTCTCGCAACAATAATACAAGGCTTTCACATCAGTATTGCGCAGGAAATATGGTTCTGTGCAGAATCAACATTAAGCAAGTTTGAAAAGGTAGCGGTGGAGAAGATGGAGCTTCAACAAAGTTATACAACTTCTCTATAGGAGAAGAGCACGACAAAGGAAAAGGATGAAAGGATATTGAAGGAGAAGTGTGAGGTTGATTAATAGGCCGAAATAATATTGACGGAGAAGGATGAGGTTGAGCAGCAGGTAGAACGAATGCAACAGGCCATCCATAAACTCTATAAGGATATTCCATAAATGTTGATGGTGGTAGAAGCCACTCTTGAAGAAAAAGTCTCAAACATCAGATAATTCATTAAAGGCTTCCACACCGGGATCAAATACTTGGAATCATGCTCCACACCAGGGACACCACCTAAGGAAAAGGAACAAAGAGAAATAATTGCTATGACTTTTGTAGCAAGTATTAAGAGTCTAGAGGAGGAATGCGTGAAGCTATGTGAGAAACATGCGCATATTTGGAAAAACCTGATGGAGGATCCAGAGATGAAGGTTGTGGAAGTTATATTAAGGGATGTGTAGGAAAAGGCACATAAGACTTCGTGATGTATCTATTGTAAGCGCAATGCACAAGCCTAAGATTATTACAAAAAGAATAATAAAGAATCCAATCGTTGTGGACTTAGCCCAAGAATTGGGTGAACCACGTGAAGTTCTATGTCTGAATGTATTTTTATGTGATTGTCCATGTATGTTCTACTTATGCATAACTAGATCTAGATCTATTTATTCGATGATGGATACACAATAATTATTAGTTTTACAGTGAACAGTTTATGTTGCAATTTGTGTCACAATGGTGTTGCATAATTAAATTTTACTAATTAATCAAGGGAAAAGGGAAAAATAATATGGTGCACAAGGTAGATAAGTAGGAATGAATATAATGATATCCTCACGTTCCCTTATCCCTGCAGATACTTGGTTCATGCAGCCCCAATAGATGCCTCATGTGAGACTTCACTTGCATGCAGGTGATGTCGAAAGGGCCGGTGTCTACAAGATTTGTTGGTAGAATAAAATGAACCTAGGGTCTTATAACCGCACGCCAACATCAACATATAATTTTATTTCCCCTAACTTCTTCTTGATCGACACTAAATTACCCACCCAAGTAGAATGTCAAACTTTAAAGATAATCTTTACATCCAATTTGGTTTTTAGCTATTTGTAAATTAGTGGTTCCAGTGGAATGCGCCTTTCTTAATTTCTATTGGAATGGTTTGACATTTTATTTAAGAGTAATTACATCCTGGATGATCCTTGTGTAGTAAATTTTTAGACCTTTGTAGATCCAAGCAAAGACATCCTTAGATTTCCTGAACAACTGAATGTAATTTTGTTTTCCATTTCTGAACAAAAAGTTCCAAGGTTAATATCCTTGGAATCCTTTTATGTGCCCAAATTAATTAGTTAATAATTCATAGTAGAACTTTTGTTTTGACATTTATATATTTTTTGAATTTTCCCCACAGGTCAAATAACTTTTCCAATTGTAGGACTCCTTTGGGAATTGAACTTCACTTTGAATTTCTCATATCATCTTGAGAATCATCCATAGCTCTCGATTGTTCTTCATCATATTTATTTTCATCCTTAAAGGTGTGCTCATTAGTAAAAAAATGGATAATTTTCTAATTGCGATTGAACACCCACAAATTAGTGACATTGTCTATAATTGAAGGCTTGAAAAGGAGCTTAATAGAAAATCCATTTGTAGAGAAATCATCTAGGGAAATTAACCTAGAAGTAGCAATAGCTAGAAAATTTATAGGTTTGTTCTTAGATCAAGGATTGGACTCAATATTAAAAGAATCAAATTCATTAATTAGGATCCATTCCTCGGTTCGATAATTTTTCAAATGAGGCGAAGGACAATGGATACATCTCTTTACCTACCTCACTGTTATTTCTAAATCACCAAAAAATTCAAATATTTTACCTTCAAATAAAGAACGTTTTTAAGGTCTTGAACTAGGGCCTCGTACTAAGAAATAAGGGTGAACTTTTTTTGTGCATCAATCAATATGCAACCTACCCGTTGCACCCTCCCGTGACTTAGAACAGTCAAAAAACAATGTTCGGATGTCAGTTTCTAAATTTGCGTTAGAAGAACTAGCATTATCTAGATATACTATAGTACAATCAACCTAAGTGCAATGAAGGAGTTAAGAATGTGAATATAATTATAAAGGTTATTCTGCTATTGTATAATTCCCAAAATCATTCTCAAGAAAATAATTCCCTTGAATTGACTATGCAAATTGTATGGGTTCATTTTATCCCTCAATTTTATTGATAGTGTGTTTCAAATGGGCTTCTCGATTGATCCTAATTTTATTTTACCGTCCCTTCCATGGAAACCACAAATGGGACTACCTTGAGGCAAAGTATCCCTGCAAATTTTGAGACCATTCCCTACTTAAAAATAAACCATAAGACTAGAATTAATGCCAACAACAATGATGCATATAACTTGATATACTTTTGGATTAGAATGCACTCTAACCAAAACATCCTTAAGTTCACCCATGACCTTTATATATTAATTGTCTAATTGAATGACGCAATTAGAATATTTGATGGGGTTAGCATTACTATTTTTGCAAACAAAGTAGAGCTCCTAAGTCTACCAAATAATTCTACACATTATAATTAAATATTTCAAAGGTCAGTAGAAAAGGAGGTGATTGTGACTTTGATTGTTTGACTATTATAATAGTCTTCACTACAAATTTTAATTTTGTTTCAGAATTATGTTTTGTTTTGGAAGGATTTTGTTTTTATTCAAATTTAGCTACTATATTTTGAAGTGATTCAGATGGTGTTTTGAAATTCTTCAAGATAAGTTCTCTCCATTGTTGAATTTTGCAGATATCATACATGGGCACATTCTTTTTTGTTTTCTTCATATCCTCAATAACACTATATTCCATGGCCAACAAGGTTGGAGTTGTAACTGTTGTTTTCTCTAGTGGGGTAGAAACTATGTGTTTCTTGTGTACTATAGTGGGTTGCATGGGGAAATAAGTTGAAGGAATGGTCCCTTTACTTCTTAGATTATAATTTTTTTGAATTGTTTGAGTGGCATGCAATTCCTCTACTACCACTTCCTCTTCTTCCTCATCTTGAATTCCATGGGAAACATCCCCAAAAAACATGGTTGCTTCACTGATTTGTTCTTCCATTTCAATTATTTTATCATCTTCAACATCTTGGGAAGGATTTTCATATTGTTTTTATTGGTCAAGAAACTGACTTGCTACCTGAGTCATGGATTTTGATCTATTGAGGACATTTTTTTTCGAAATGGTTTGCTTGGTGAAAAGTATAGTAGTTATCCATTCTTACATTCAAATTCAGGTTAAGATTGGTAGATTCTAGAGGTTTTGGGGGTATAATGTATTTTCTATAGAATGGTATGAAATTTATTTGATTGGAAGTAAATTCTCCAGAGTTATTTTTTATATCAACCACCTCATTGGATTGGGAAAATAACAGGTGGATTGGGAAAATAAAGAAGCTTCTTGGGGGAATTTGTAACCATGGAATCCTCAGCCCCGGGGTTCCTTGTCTAACTCACCATCTCTTTTTTTTACTTTGTTATCTGTTATCACACTAATTTTCCTTGGATCTTTATCCTTTAGTTTTAAGTTTTTTAAGCCTTTAGATTTTAATTTTTGTTTTATTTTCTTAAGTGTGTTTTAATTAGGTTACCTTGAATAAATGAAGGCTTGAATGTTGGCTCATTTTTTACCCTCACATAGATTTTTGGCCTAGGTTCATTTTATTGGCTTATGTTTTGACTCACCTCATTGTCGAGCTGCAGATATACCATGTAAATCAACATTTAATTGTCAACCTGGGAAGGTAGACTTAGAGGAACCAGCACAGGAAATGCAGGGCTGAAGAGGGGGGTTTAAAGGATGCCAAGCTACTCTCTGAACTGCTAAAAGAAACTCACTGGAAAGAGCTACTGTACCCTACTTTGCTCTGTACTACTCGGTACTAACCGATACTGTTCTGTATATGCATGTAAAAGATAAACTGAAAACAGCTAAGTTCTGGCTACTTATCACTCCACACAACTCAGCAACCATCCTATGAAACATTCTATTGTAATCAAAAGAAACTTCTCTATCTCATGAGATATCCAGGCTAGTTCCTGAATGTTAAGCAATCTGAACTAAAAATGAAATCAATGGCTGAAAAAGGTAATGTCTAAACTGGAATCTTAAAATGCTAAACCTCTGTGCAATCAAATGGAATGCTACTTCTATGCTATTAAACCCATGAGAAGACTGGCAATGTAGATTGGGGTCGAATCTTTTCTGAAAAGTAATAGATGAAATCTACTGTAAATACAATGTATCAGCTCTGTTTCCATCGAAGGGGGCCCTGCCTTCTCTGTCCACAGACTGGCTCACTCAATGCATATTGAATATAACTAACATCAACTGGCAATAAAGGAAATCGTGCTAATGAAAACCCTACAGCAGAATGGCAATAACATAAATCGTGTTAATGGGACAACTCTTAACTATCTCATTGAAAATAAGAACAATACAGTGCTTGGAGACCTCCATTCCTCTCTCTG
>SNQJ01S0218406.1:15313-29341 GCA_010110895.2 Picea sitchensis
TATAATGGAACATATATGTGTAACAGAGTATGAATAGCACAGAAAGAATGCCATTTGCTTAACAAAAGTCTTCAGGAGAGTGAACAATGTCTTCAAGAACCAACAAGAAAATGTTACAAATACGGAGCCCAACACTCATGACTTGACACCAATCTTGACTCAGCCCATGACCTACATGACTTGACATGTCACCTTTTTCACTCATACCTTTTCCCTTGCCATGTTGTCCCTATGTCCTATTAAAATGGTCAAATAATCTTTTTGAAAAAAAGTGTTGCCAACTCACTAGGAGTTTTCGTAGCGCACTCCTTTTCCTTCATTCTTTGCCATGATTCGTCATCATAACGCTGAGGTCATGTTCTACCTAGTTTTAAGCACCATGGTTTGTTAAAAGATGCTTTCGAAGATTTGGTTTTAATGAGTATTGCTAACGGTTTCAAGTTTTGAATGTTTTCAAAACTCGGCATTGTTGAAACTACCATTTTGGACCAATTGGCAAGGGTGCTACAGGATCAGTTGTTGATGTGAATTTGGAAGTTAATATGGTTGTGGTGATCTCCTAAACAGTTGCAAACCTCCAAGTTTGCTACTCCTCCAGGTATTTTTTGGTTTCCCTCCTTTGCATAGAAAATTCAGGTAATAGTTGTTGCCTGGAGTTTTCATAGCAACTGTGTCTGCAAAATTGCTCCTTCTTTCATCCCTCTCCATCCATTTTTCTCTCACACAGACCTGCATTCATTATCACCCAGTTTTCAGTTATCAAGACACCCATTCGGCTTCCTCCTGATTTTTGAGTGCCCAAGAAAATGTTTATTCCTTGTGTGCGCACTGTGTTACCCAAAATCATTGTTGAAACTTTGTTGCATTTCCCCTGCTTCCTCTACTATTCGAATTGGAGTGTTTTTAACCCGGTTTTCAAGGACCATTGCAGTGGTTTCCTTCACCATATTTTTATTCTTCAGTTTGAGATCTATAAACAGTAAGGGGGATAAAATTTCATATCTTTCTTTCCAAAAGCTATCCAAACAGTGTGAGTTAGAGGAGAATCCTAG
Organism: Picea sitchensis; assembly: GCA_010110895.2. Classification (NCBI taxonomy): domain Eukaryota; kingdom Viridiplantae; phylum Streptophyta; class Pinopsida; order Pinales; family Pinaceae; genus Picea; species Picea sitchensis. Next base: position 16,366 of record SNQJ01S0218406.1, read on the forward strand.
GAAAAAGAAGCCATTTTTCACTGTCATTCTCCCATTGAAGTCTTCCTCTTTTTTCTCTCCTATCCTTCACTACACCATAGCCTTTGACCTCGTATCTTGAACCATGGAGTCACATCAGAAGAATAAATCTCACAAGCGAGGCACTGTGGTCAAAACTAAACCCTCAGACATGCATTTATTTGTGGCAGAGCCAATGTTTAGGGACATTTTTCAAAGGGTGGGCTACCTCTCTTTCTACCAAAACATGCAGAGGGGACATCCTGAGGTGGCAAAGCAATTTGCCTCACATTTTGATGGCCTTAAGACTAAGGCGGGAGATCTAGATTTTGAGGCGTTTTAAGCCTCTATTGTAGTAGCCACATGGATTCCTAACACAAGGAAGAGATGGTTTAAATCAATGACTTTGAATGTTGCCTTCTCCAAGGATTTCCTTAAGCCAGATTATCAAATTGACAACTTGTCCAAGGGGGTTCCTAGAAGTCATCTAATTGAAGATTTTGACAACATGTTAAATATCATCAATAGATACTTCACATGTGAGGAGAGGTTTAATATGTTATACCAATACCATATAAGGATTCTGCTTTATTTTAATGGTAAAGATGAGATGAATATCCCTTTCTACTTGTTGAGGAGCATGAGAAAAATGTTTGACAAAGTCCAAGCCAAATCCAAGGCTGTTGATACTAGTGTCTTTCATTCTGTATTGATCAGAATGTTGGTAAATGAAGAATTGAAGAAGAAGAACATTCCTTGGGATAAATTCATTGTTTCTTCTCACATGAAGTTGGAAATAGATTCAACTCCTCAGTCAAAGATGCAAATTCCTTTTCCACCTACTAGTGATGCTCCAACAGAAACAAGCAAAAAAAGGAAGAGTAAATCCATCACTCAAGACAAAGAGGTTGTTAAGGAAGTTGAAGAAGCAAACAAGGAGGCATATCATTCTCCATGGAGAGACTCTTCACCTCCTCCTGCACCATAATTGAAAGAGGTCCCTTCATCTACTAAAGACACAACCAAGAAAGGAAGAAATTTTCATTTCTATTCATCTCCCTCAACAACTAGCACAAAGGTCAGAAAACCTTTCACAATATCATTAGCTCTCAAGGGGGTTGTTGAAGCACAAGTCCTATCAAAGGTTTCTATTCTAAAGAGAAATATGGATAAGAGCAAAGGCATTGAGAAGCCTATTGAGATGGTAGATAGATCCCCTGGACAGAAGAAAGATGAAGGTGAAGCCACAAAGAATCCTATTGAGATTATCAACATTATCACTCCACCTAGCAATCACACCTTCAAAAGATTGATTAGACAACTCAGGGAGGCTAGGAAGGAGATTGCTCGCTTGAAATCAAAGGGTTTATCTGAAAGTATTAAGATGAAGGAGCTCATGCATAGTTAAAAAAACACTCTCAATTTGGCAAGATTTGTAGCTAGAAGAGCTCTTCCCCTCCATAAACAACTCAACAATCTCTATAGGAAAAACAAAGACTTTCAGTCTCAGAACAAAAAACTCAAGGTAGAATTGCAGCACTTCAAGGATGAAGTTTCCCAGAGGAATTTGAATGTGCTGGTTGAAGATTCCATTGAAAAGGAGAAACCGGTAGTGAAGAAAAGCACACCTGTAGTTAAGAAGCCTGTCACTACAAAATGAAAGCATGTTTGTTGTGCCAGATGTAAGTCCTCCTTCCATAAGAGGGAGTTCCTGGTTGATGAAATGATTGGGGGAATGTAAGCTCCATTTTTTAGAATGGTCTCTTTTTGCAAAGAGTAAGTGATCAAGGATGTATTATTTTTTCCACTTATATAGGCATTTACAGGTTCCTAACCTATCAGATCAAGGTTTTTTTTCTTTTCAAAAGATTAATCTCCTCATACAAAAAGAGAACAGACATTCTATAGCGCTATGGCGCTGCAGAATCGTCTAATTTAGCATATCCTGCTAATTCGCTACCTACAATGCTACCAAATCTCCTAACACTGGTGTAACGATGGCGCTTTGAATTCCATAAGGTGCTACCAAATCTGCTAAGCGGTGTAATGATGGAACTACTGAATTCATAGGGATATATTGTAGTAGCTCTACCAAATCCATTTTGATGTCAGGCACTACGGATTCTGTAGGACCATTTTGATGACTGGCGCTACCAATTCTGCAAAGGTGATTGAAGTATGGCGCTACCAAATTGTACACAGTGATATACAAACTCGGAGATACCAATTATGTAGGCCTGTTTTGTAGACTATGCTACGAAATGTGCAGAGTATTTTGTGAAGGCGCTACAAAAACTCGCTACCCAATGCGCTACTGAATGATTCTACCAACTGGTACTTGGAATCAAGGGTTTCAAGTGATCACTCTTGTGGGTGGATGATGATGTGGAGAATGGCTAATACCATAGGTGGCAACATGATGACAACTTACAACCTCTACAGGACACTTGGCATGGAAAGGGATGTGCATCAATGAAGACAATGTCAGTTAAGAGTTTGTTGGATTAGGTGCCAAAATATTTCCTTTTTTGTAGCATAGTTGTTAGCACAGTTGTTAGTTTGAATAACTGATTTAGAGAATCCTATGGGAGGAAGGCCAGCTCACACCTCTAGTTAGGGCCTTCCCTTTTTGTTATAAATAGACATTCCAAATGATTTAGTGGGTTCGAATGGTTGAGCTAGGCTCCCTTATTGTAATATTTTGATGAAGCATATTGATTCTATGCTTATGTACTTGACTTGAGACATTTTTTATTAATATAAGTCAGTTTCTCTTAGTCCATCTTATTGCCTATTATACTAAAATGTTCATTATTGAATGAGTCACATGATATTTTTATATTTGTATTATGATGAATGTTTGATTATAGTATTGTTATGATGTTCTTCAGTGTTTTCTAAACTTTGAATTCAAGAAGATCTTGTGTCTGAGTTTTTCTTCCTTAGGCTGCTTAAAGACCTGATGTCCATAGAAGACTTCTACATTTTTCTCACTAAAGTCTTCCTTATATTCACCTTTACTCCCACTCACTGACTGAAGTTGATCAAGACATCAATCGCTTGTAGATGCTAGCCCAGATTTCTGAGTTAGAACATTATTATCTTGATTCTTATCCATTTGACCTATTAAAAACTCATTTACATTTACATATAATCTGATGGGTACTGGTCTTATTCTTTCTGCAATCTGAGGGTGATTACTAGTGCTAACATTCTTGGCATCATTGTCGGTGCATTTCCCTGGGATTGAATGAAAAAGATTACTAATTTTGAAGGTGCATTAGAACTCAGTACATTGAAGATTGCAGATTTTCACCTTGTGACTCCATTGTTTCGACTATGGCTCCTAAAGGCAGATACACAAGGTCAACTCCACAACTACCTTTGGTTCCACCTGAAGCTGACCCAGAGAAGATAATCAAGAAGGGAAAATCTTCTTAAGAAAGTTTTTCTACTGTTGTATCAAGTATTTATGGTCAGTTGCACGATTCCATTTTTAAAACACCAATTGTTATATCAAGTAATCCTTCTTTACCTTCTGCTAAAGTTTCTAAGAATTTGGATTTTCAAAATTTTCTTGTTGAATACTCCTCTTTTGACCCAGAATTGAAAGAAGAAAATTTTGAAATCCTTGCCTCTCCTGATATTGTGAAGTGGTTGAGACTTGAGAGTCTTGAAGAATTTACTACCTTAGGCTTTCTTACCCCTCCTCCTATGAAATTTTTTGCATCCAAAGAGGAGGAAACCTCATCTCCCTTGCAGCCTATACCATCTTCTTCCAAGACTCAACCTTCTACTATGAAGATTGAAATCCCTCCTTCCTGCATTCCTTTATCTCCTAAGCTGCACATAGTCAAATATCCTTCTCCTCCTTGTTCTCCTAGAGTTCAAAATCCAATGGCAGGTGTTAACCCTCCTATAAATAAAATGGATGCCATAGTGGCTGCTAGGTATGCCCCTCTTATATTACCTAAGCCTATGAATGGTATCCCTACTAGAGATTAATTAAAATGCATGCCCAAATTCACAGGAGAAGAAGACATTACTGTTGAAGAACACTTTGTTTCCTTCTATAGTTATGCAGACAATCTAAACATTGAGAATGAGGATGTGTGGATGAGAGTCTTTGTCCAAAGCCTTGATGGTGAGGCTAGGAAATGGTTTAGGGGTTTCACTCTTAGATCCATTGTTGGGATTGAAGCTTTAGATGATGCCTTCTTGAGACAGTGGGAGGATAAAAAATATTTTTTGTATTATATCACAAAATTTGGATCCCTAAAGAGGAAAGAGGGAGAATCTGTCTCTGACTTCTCTAAAATATTCAACAAAATGTACAATAAGATCCATGCTAAGATAAAGCCTACAGAAACCTCTGCCAAGATCACCTATGCCAATGCTTTTTACCCTGATTTTTGCCTTCTACTGAGAGAAATAAGATGTGCCTCCTTAGCTCATATGCAAGATGAAACCTTGGAGGTAGAATCTAACATAGTGGCATCTGACAAAGTTAGGGGAAAATATGATAGGGACAAGAGAAAAAATAGAGCTAAAGACTCAAACTAGGATTCCTCTATTATCCATCCTCAAGTTGATGAACTTACCAAATTAGTAAAATCTCTTTCTGTTGAGATGGAGAAGTTAAATCTTGAAGGAAAATAGACCTATATAAATACATAGAATTTTGATAAAAAAGGTAACTTCAGAAGACCAAATTATGCTCCTCAGATCCTTCCAAGAGATCCAAGAACCAAAGATAGGGATGATAAAAAATTCCAAACCCCTTTACAAAAATACCTTGTTGTTGATGAAGAAGGAGAGGATGAGGAAAATGATCCTGAGATCCATTGCATAGGTGACACCTCTTCATCCCCCCACTTGACCCAATCTGCATATGAGGAATCCCTGATGGATAATCAGATAAATGAATTGAGTAAGGGAGAGAAGGAAAAATAAAATCCTGATAGATATAATCTGATATCCAAAAAGAAAGAGAAAAATATTGATGCTTCTGATCATCCTACAAAAGAAGAAAGTTCTACCAAGGTTGTGGCAGCAGTTGGCAGCAAAGAAAATGATGCACAAAGTCCCCAAGTTTTGGTTAAGAATCCTACCCCAGAATTCAAACAGATTCTAAAATCTCCATCTTCCTTCAGCTTTGAAAGTGAGATTCGAAAAATCAAAATCCCTGTGCCCTTTTTGGAGCTACTAAAAAATGAAGAGTTTAAAAAATATCTTTCCAAAATGTTGTAGCCCGACCCCTCCTCAAACTTCACTGATTTAGTCAACCTTCAAGATGAAAATCTAGCTGACATATTAATACCTTTGATACAAGATAGATATTATTCATCTCCTCCCTTCTATACATCACTAAACATCCACGATAAGGTGTTGCATAATTGCTTGATGGACTCAGGGGCATCTCACAACCTCATGCCAAAGACAATCATGGATGAACTTGGATTAGAAATTACAAAAACTTACCATGACTTATATTTTTTTGACTCTAGGAAAGTGAAGTGTCTTTGGGTCATCAAATATCTGTTTGTGACCTTGTTTCATTTGCCCATGAATAGTGTGGCCATGGATATTGTGGTGGTTGATGTCCCTGCAAAGTTTGGTATGTTCTTGTTAAGATCTTGGATAAAAGTACTTGGGGGAACCTTCCATATGGGCCTCACATATGCTACCATTCTTGTGTTTGGGGAGGAGCATAGAAGACTTTATAGGGAAGCTCAGTTGGCCTACATTATTAGTGATGAAGCAAACCCCACCAACCATCCTATTTTTTCACTTGATACTGATTTGGGATCCAGTATATTGCAGCTCAATGATACTCCTGAACCTCCTCTTAAAATAAAAAAAAATAGTCCATTACATTTTGTGAATATTCTCCTCCTACTACCTATCTTTAGAATATTTTTTTCGATCGAGCCTCTTCTAAGGAAAGTGTTGGTGATGGAGTAGTCTTTGTTTCACCTACTCAAGAGACCATATATTTTCCCTACAAGATGGAATTTGAAACTACCAACAATGTGGCAGAGTATGAATCTTCTTTTTTGGGTTTGAGGGCTTCAAAAGACATGGGGATTGAAGAACTATCAGTGTTTGGGGATGTTGAATTAATTATCCATCAAATCAAAAATCTATATCAAGCTAAGCACCCTAGGCTAAGGACTTATAGAAATGAAGTTTGGGATCTTGTTGACAGTTTCTTCTTAACTTTCAATATCTCATTTATGCCAAGAGAGGAGAACAACATGGATGATTCTTTGGTGGTTTCAGCAAGTAATTTTAGAGTCCACTTTGCACCCAAACTCAAGTATGATGTAGAAGTTAAATATAGACCCTCTATACCGGAAAATGTCAAACATTGGAAGGTGTTTAAGGATGATATTGAGATCAAAATATTTCTTGATACTGTTGATGAGTTTTCTGCATTACATATTGATGAAGATCATGATTATGAAAATAACCCTCATGCTCATGTTTTTCTAAATAAAATTTCTAATCATCATATTGTTCAGTTGTCTAGTAACCAGATTCCAAAAGGACTAGTTCCTTTGGAAAGATTGTTCGATAGGAATGATGTGGCTATAAAGGTTAAAGTTTCAACTAATGATGCTGATGTAATTGAATGCAATGTGGGTACAAAGAAGGATCCAAAATATGTCAAGTTGTCTAGCAACTTGTCAAGGGAACAAAGGGTTAAATATGTTGAGTTGTTAAAAGAGTTTGTTGATGTGTTTTCCTGGACATATGAATATATCAGAACATATGACACAAACATCATAGAACATAAGATCCGTTTGAAGGAAGAGAACAAGCCATTTAAGTAGAAGCTGAGACAAATAAATCCTATGCTCCTGCCTATTATGGAAAAAGAGGTAAAAAAGATTTTGAATGCCAAGATTATCATTCCTTTGAGATATTCTGAATGGGTGGCCAACTTGGTCTCAGTGAGAAAGAAGAATGGATAAATGAGACTTTGTGTTGATTTCATAAATTTGAATAGAAGCTCAAATAAAGATAATTACCCCTTACCAAAGATGGAGAACATATTACAGAGGGTGACAAGTGCATCTAGGATGTCTATGATTGATGGATTTTCTAGATACAATTAGATCTCTATATTTCCTGAAGATAGAGAGAAGACAACCTTCACTACTCCTTGGGGTACATTCATGTATGCCAAAATGCCCTTTGAATTGATGAATGCAGGGGTGACCTTTCAACGAGCCATGGACATTGCCTTTATTGGGGAGAAGGACAAGTTTGTAGTCATTTATTTGGATGACATAACAATGTTATCACAATCTGATAAAGAGCATTATCATCATTTGAAAAAGGTCTTCTTGAAATGTAGAAAATTCGGTCTCTCTTTAAATCCAAAAAATTCATTGTTTTCCATGAAGGAGGGGAAATTATTCGGGCACATTGTATAAGCCGAAGGGGTAAGGATTGATTCAAGCAGAGTAGAAGCTATCTAGACCTTGTATCTCCCTATATCCAAGAAACAAGTTCAGTCTTTCTTGGGGAAAATTAATTTTTTGAGAAGGTTTGTTTCAAATTTTGTTGAATTGGTAAAGTATATTAAAACCATGTTGAGGAAAGGAAAGGAAATCAAATGGAATACCGAGTCTCGAAATTATTTTGATAAAATAAAGAAGGCCTTGAATGAAGCACATGTTCTCATCAGTCCTGAATACTCCAAGGATTTTCTGATTTTTTTATTTTGCTTGATTTGACACAGTAGCAGTTGTTTTATTGCAGAAGAATGTTGAAGGGTTAGAGAAACCCATTGCCTTTTTCAGCAGGGTATTAAGGGATGCTAAAATAAAATATGACATCATGGAAAAGCAGGCCTATGTTTTGGTTAAATCTCTCAAGGCTTTCAAAGTATATGTGTTTCATTCAAGAGTCATTGCATATGTCCCTTTAGCCTCGGTGAAAAAGATTCTTTTTCAGCCTAACATAGACGGAAGAAGGAGCAAATGGATTTCCAAAATCCTTGAATTTGATCTTGAAATAAATCCCACCAAATTGGTTAAAGGGAAAGGTTTAGCTAGGTTGTTGGTTGAATCGAATTGCAAATCTATGGGGGTTAATTTTATCAAGATTTTCTCAGAAAATCAGCAATCTGAATTGTCTCATAAAGGTTCTCAATTCATCCCTCCATTGGCATAATGCACTTGGTACAAGGACATTATATTTTTTCTACAGAAGTTGCAGCCTCCTGATGGTATGGAGAATAACAAGGTAAGAGATTTGAAGCTCAAATCAATCAAATACTATCTTATTGACCAATTATTGTATTGGAAAGATCCTTTAGGAGTTATTTTGAGATTCCTAGACCCACATGAGGCCCAAAAGATTATGTCTGATTTTCATGACAGTTTATGTGGAGGCCATCACTTCTAGAGAACCAGAGCCTATAAAATTCTCAGAGCTGGGTATTTTTGGCCTAGTCTTTTTACTGATGTTTTTTCAAATATTAGAGCTTGTCTCAAGTGTCAAAAATTTTCTGGAAAGAAACAGCTGAAGCCTTTTCCATTGAATCTTATGGTAGCTTTAGGACCTTTTTAGAAGTGGGGCCTAGATTTTATTGGGGAAATTCATCTTACTTCAAGAAGTTAGCATAGGTGGATCTTGACTGCCACTGATTACTTTAATAAGTGGATATAAGCCATCCCTACAAGGAATGCCTTCCACAAGGTAATCCTTGGTTTTCTTGAGGATGTTATGGCAATATTTGGTTGTCGAAACAGAATTGTTACTGATAATGTTGCATCATTCAAGGATGAACAATTGATCAAGTTTTGTGAAGAATATGGAATTACATTGGTTCATTCTACTCCTTACTACCCCCAAGGGAATGGACTGGAAGATTCCTCTAACAAGAGCCTTATAAAGATCATCAAAACACTTTTAGAAGACAACAAGAAAGCATGGGATTCAAATCTTAAATTTTCTTTGTTGGCTGATAGAGTGACAACAAAGAGATCTCTTGGTGTCTCTCCTTTTTAGCTTGTGTATGGAGTTGAGGCTATCTTTCCTTCTCATCTTGATTTTCCTGTAGCAAAATTCTTCCAAGACTACCAAGGAGAACCTGATGACATGATTAGATGAATACAACATCTAGTAGAAGTGCAACAGACTAGATAGAAGCTACTGGACAAAGCATAGGACTATCAACAGAAGATTAAGCAATCCTTTGAAAAGAAGGTAAGCAAAGAAGATTTCCAGTTGGGATATCTAGTGCTCAAGTGGGATGCACCCAAGCAAGACAAAGGAAAGAACGGTAAATTTCAGGCCTTGTGGATTGATCCCTTCAAAATTTTTGAGGTATTTTAAAATAACACTTACAAGTTGTAGAATTTGGAGGATTCTGAAGTTTTTGGTGGCCCTGTCAATGGGCATTTTCTGAAAAATTATTTTTCTTAAGCCATGAGTGGCTTTCCATGCCATTGTAAATATCATTTTTTGTTTTATTTTTTATTGAATAAGTGACCCCATAGCCCTAGGATAAGGCACTAAAACTACTTGTTCTTGGCAACCCGCAGGGAGAATGCCATCCCCTGTGGAGCTAATGTTATCACACTAAGTTGCCTTGGGTCTTTAGCCCTTAGTTTTAAGTTTTTTAATCCTTTAGATTTTTATTTTTTTTTCGTAAGTGTGATTTACTTAGGTTACCTTGAATAAATGAAGGCTTGAATGTTGGCTCATTTTTTACCCTCACATAGATTTTTGGCCTAGGTTCATTTTCTTAGCTTATGTTTTGACTTGCCTCATGACTTGACACCAAGCTTGACTCAGCCCATGACCTACATGAATTGACATGTCACCTTTTTCACTCATACGTTTTCCCTTTCCATGTTGTCCCTATGTCCTATTAAAATGGTCAAATCATCTTTTTGAAAAAGAGCACTGCTAACTCACTAGGAGTTTCTGTGGTGCACTCCTTATCCTTCATTCTTTGTCATGATTCATCATCATAACGCTGAGGTCATTTTCTACCTAGTTTTCAACACCATGGTTCATTAAAATATGATTTCAAAGATTCGGTTTTAATGAGTATTGCTAACAATTTCAAGTTTTGAATGTTTTCAAAACTCAGTGTTGCTGAAACTACCAGTTCCGACCAGTTGGCAGTGGCGCTATGGGATCGGTTGCTGAGGTGAATTTGGAAGCTGAGATGGTCATGGTGATATCCTAAATAGTTACAGATCTCCAAGTTTGCTACTCTTCCAGGTATTTCATGGTTTCCCTCCTCTACATAGAAAATTTGGGTAATAGTTGTTGCCTGGAGTTTTGGTAGCAACTATGTCTGCAAAATCGCTCCCTCTTTCATCCCTCTCCATCCATTTTTCTCTCACAAATACCTGCATTCATTATCACTTGGTTTTCAGTTATCAAGATACCCATTCGCCTTACTCCTGATTTTTGAGTGCCCAAGAAAACGTTTATTCCTTCTATGCGCACTGCGCTACCCAAAATCGTTGATGAAACATCGCTACATTTGCCCTGCTTTCTCTACTATTCGGATTGGAGTGTTTAACCCGGTTTTCAAGGACTATTATAGTGGTTTCCTTCACCATAATGTTATTCTTCAATTTGATATCTGTACACAGTAAGGGGAGGGAAAATTCCAACTCTTGCTTTCCAAAATCCATCAAAACAGTCTGAGTTAGAGGAGAATCCTAGGAAAACACAACCATTGTTCACTATCATTCTCCCATTGAAGTGCGCCTCCATTTTCTATCCTAGCCTTCACTACACCGTAGCCTTTGACCTCTTATCTTGACCCATGGAGACACCTCAGAAGAAGAAATCTCACAAGTGAGGCACTGTGATCAGAATTGAACCCTCAGACATGCATTTAATTGAGGCAGAGCCAATGGTTAGGGAATGTTTTCAAAGGGTGGGATGCCTCTCTTTCTACCAAAACATGTAGAGGGGACATCCTGAGGTGGCAAGGCAATTTTCCTCACATTTTGATGGCCTTAAGACTAAGGTAGGAGATCTGGAGATTGAGGTGTCTGAAGCCTCTATTGCAGCAGCCATAGGGATTCCTAATGTTGGAAATATTGTCATTGATGGCAAAGGATGAGGCAAAGGAGGAAGAAGAGTTTTTCATGTAAGAAAATCAGTGTATGGTTGAGTTTTGGATGGGCACGTATGATCGTTGAAGAGGGTCACCGACAGCCGTCGGATCTGCAGAAGCTGCGAGGGAGATAAGCCATCAGGAATCAGAGTTTCGTGAGTCCCGTGAACAATTGCATCACACATCGCGAAATCACGATATGTGATTTCCCGATAAGGCAGATAGCGTGTGGACCACTCTGGAGGACAGGTAGTAGGTGGAGAAAGGCTTCATCGGAGAATCGGGAGTCGGAGTTTCGTGAGTCCCGTGAACAAGTGCATCAGAAATCGTGAAATCGTGATATGCGATTTCTCGATAAAGCAGATAGCGTGTGGGCCACCCTGGAGGACAGGTGGTAGGTCAAAGGCTCGTCGGAGGACCAGCGTATCAGGAATCAGCAAATCGGTATTCCCATGAACGAAGGATCAGGGAAATCCCTAAAGGAAACCCCGATGCAGAATCTGAGCCATCCGTCTGAAGAAGGACACATGTCACGCAATCATGTGTATCGGAGATCCGAGAAACCAGGCATCGGGACCTGCAAGTCTTGAAACCCCAGAAATATCAAGAGCTGTCCATCTGGAAGGATGCGTGGCAAAGGATCGGGCGCCATCGGCACTTTGTCCATCGGAAAATCAGAGATCCCGACGACAAGGGATTTGTGCATTGTGAAATCGCGATCAGTGAAACCCCGATCAGTGGGGAACAACTATCAGCATAGCAGAGAAGGAGGACATCGATGTAGTGGAGAACAACTGTCAAGCGTAAAGGAGCATCGGGATTTGGATGATCGGGAATCATGCGGGTGTATGCATTGAGGCATCACAAACCCCGTAGCCCCGACAGGGTAAGGTTGTGGTCATGGTGTGACGGTCACGTTGACCGAGAGCTAAGCTCAGGAGGGCTAGCGTATGGAATTCCGAAACCCGATTCAAAAAGGCGCGCATAGGTTTAATTCAAATTTCAAAAAGGGGCCCGATTTCCCCCGAGCAATAAATATGGGACCCGATGAGCGTTGAACGGGTCCTGGACCCATGGGATTAAGAAGGATTCGATGCCCTTTCTACAGGTGTGAGAAAAGGAAAAGTGGCTGAGGCCATTTGTGCAGACCGAATGGAAGGTTTGAGAATGGAGGAACCTCATTGTGGCAGTCGGGTGGCAGATCTACATTGACAGAGAGTTCTCGGCTGTGGGTGTAGCAACCACGAGAGTGAAGGCATCATCTCCAGGTTTATCATCTTGTTTAATGTGTGTTTAGGAGGCTTTTGCAAGTGCCTGGCAGTCTGTAGATCTGTGTTTTCTCTAGAGATAACATCAGTTATTATCATAGCCACTAGAAAAGAGTGTAGTTGAAACCGCCTGATCCAGTGTGAAAATTAATGAAACGTGGTCAACAGTGAGTCTGAGGGTTAAACCCTTCAGTAGAAGCATCCTACCAGTAGAAAATGGTGCTATCTTCAGGGGGTTGAATCTCCCTTCCAGGAAAGGCTGGTAAATGAGAGAAGGTTGCAGCCTTCAGTAGGTAGGAGCCTGCGTACTAGTATGAGTCTGCACTAGTACAATGTTGTAAAGCGTTTTCTTAATAATAATTATTGAAGACAGAGACAACGGCACCGGTGGTTTTTCTCCCGATTTGGGTTTCCACCTTAAATCCTGGTGTTCATGTGTCTTATTCATGTGTGTTGGATTATTTTGTTATTACTGCACTGAATTACTACTTAATAGACATCTGATGAATGAAGAAATTCATAATAAGATATCTGGATGCACTCTTGTTTTTGTAAGAATATACAACAGTTGGTCTCTACAAAGTAGCCTAAGGTTTTCAGTGAAAGAAAA
>SNQJ01S0218407.1:0-13193 GCA_010110895.2 Picea sitchensis
TAGGCTTTGGATGAATCACTATATCCCACGAATATCCCCTTCTTTCCTGAGGGTTCTAGTTTATTCCTTTTATCTTTGGGAATATGAGAGTAAACTGGACATCCAAATATTCTTAGATTTTCTACGTTAGGTTTCTTACCTAAGAATGCTTCTTCTGGTGTCATGTCCTTCAATATGCGATGAGGGATTCTATTCTGTACATATATTGTCGTCATTGCTGCTTCTCCCCATAGAAACATGGATAGACCTTGATCGTTCAATGGGGATTTTATCGTTTCTTCGATAGATCTGTTCTTTCTTTCCGCTACACCATTTTGTTGAGGATTATGAGGAGCAGTCAGCTCCCTCCTAATCCCCATCGATTTGCAGAATGCAACGAACTCCTTCGAGGTGTATTCTCCTCCATTATCTATTCTTAATGTCTTGATCTTCTTGTTCGTAAGGTTTTCTATTTCTGCCTTGAATTCTTTGAACTTGCTGAATACTTCATCTTTTGATTTCAGTAGGTACAACCACGTCTTTCTTGAATAGTCATCTAGGAAGATTACGTAGTAGAGAGATTCTCCTAGAGATCTGACTGGCATTGGACCGCAAACATCTGAGTGTATTAGATCTAGGATTTCCTTGGATCTGTTGTTGCTGCTTGGGAATGGTTTCATGATATTCTTCCCAAGGGCACATCCTTTGCAAATTCCTTCATGTGTGGATTTCAATTCTGGTATTCTTTCAACCATTTTTCTGAGGAAAGGTAATGCTTGATAATTGATATGAGCGTACCTTCTATGCCAAAGCTCATTAGGGTTGACTTCATCATGTACTAGAGCTTTTTCATTTCGTTCTAGTAGTCTATACAGATTTCCTTCACGACTTCCAATAACCCTAGCATCTTCTATGATGGAATTCTTATGCCATGATAACACCTTTCCATCCACGAAGGCTATTATGTTTCCTTTGTCTTGTAAACATGATATTGATACAAGATTCTTTTCTAAACCAGGTACATATAAAACATTGCTTAGGGGAACATGATTACCTGATTCTAACTTGATGGAGGCTTGTCCAAATCCTTTGACGGGGTAAGTGCTTTTGTCTCCAAGCTCCACTTTGTACGATGTCTTTCTCTCATTTAGATTTGAGAGTCTGGCTTGATCTCTCGTCATGTGCTTGGAAGCTCCACTGTCGATTATCCACATATCATCTTCAATCGTCCCGGTAAGTGTTGAGTAGTGTAAAAGACTGATTGTTTCACACATGTCTTCGGTTGATTGGTAACTGGTCACGCCTTGATCCAAAACTTCAACTTCGTCATTTCTGTTTTCTGAGAGAGCCAAGAGGTGCGCTGAGTTAGGGAGCATCTGGATATCTTCTTCTTGGGTGAGATGCTCCATCACAAGGTGTCGGATCAAAGATTTAGGGTTTCTTCAACTGCTTTTGCTAGTAACCCTAGCTGTAGTGTTTTTGGAAGCTGCTCCTGCTAGTAACCCTAGCGACAGTTCCTCAACGAGTTCAATATCTAGCGGCTATGCTTCCTTCTAGCATGTTAGGCCGACTGAAGGGGGTGTGGGCCCATAACCTGTTAGAATAGAGAAAATTGTGCTCGTTTTACCATTGACGATACCCTCGTCACCCAACCACAGGCTGAAGCCACCCTCCAAGCACCTTGACCTTAACATAGAAGAGAATCCTGGTAGCAATCCAATAGCCAAGATAGGCTAATGCACCAAGCAAGAATAGAACCCAAGCTGATCAGATAATCCCACCTAGAGGCTAGCGCACACCTTCCTAGAAACTTGCGCACAAGCTTCAATTGCACCTGCGCAGATCCAGTTCACTCTGCAACTGCTGAGATGAGATTAATGAGAATTGACACCCTGTATTTATAGTAGTCTGGGCAGTTTAACTAGGGCCGAATTCTCCTTCTGGGTATTAATAAATTCATATTAAATATATTTTTGCAGCCGACAACTTGTCTAGGGTTTTCTTCATTTCTTTTCTTCCTTCCGGAGTATTTTAATCTCGTCATAGGTCACAATAGAGGTTCATACCTCCTGAAGCTACCATAATATTAACACAACTCAACTCAGTCACATAGGAGTACGATCTGAAGAATGTCTCAGGAAGATGCAAACATCAACACTCCCTCTCAACGAGGGAGGCATTCTTTGCCATGCCAAGTCTATCACGAAAGACTTGAACTTTGTCCTAGTTTGGTAAGAACATCAACAACCTACTCATCTGTAGGAAGGTACTACATAAATACTTCCTTCCTCTGCACCATGTCTCAGACGTGATCTCAATATGGTTCGATTTGTCATGAAATAATGGATTATCAGAGATCTTCACACAACTTTGGTTACCATAATGAATAATGGTGGAATCCAGCACATGTTTGGATAAATATGCAAGGAGCTTGCGAAGCCACACTGCTTCACAAATTCTCATACTTAATGCAATGTACTTTTCTTCTGTTGTGCTCAAAGCCACAGAAGTTCATTTCCTGCTATACCTGGAAACCATGGAAGATCCCAAAGTGAAGAAACACCCGAAGGTGCTCTTTCTTTCCACTGCGCTCCCTGCCCAATCATAGTCAATATATTCCTGCCATATCATATCAATACTGGAAGTATATCTCAGACCATGTCCAACTGTGCCTCGAAAGTATCTCAACACATACTTCACAACAATATAGCGTGTCTATCTCAGTTGACTTATAAACTGGCTAAGTGCACTCACTGCATAACAAATATTTGGTCCGGTGTTAACTAGATACATCAATTATCCAATCAGTTCTCTGTACATGGTCAGATCAATTTTGTCAAAATAGAAAGAAGACACACTTAGTTTCTTTAGATTCGTCATCATTGGTGTAGCCACATGCTTCAAGTTCAGTATCTCAAACTTCTACAATATCTCAACTATGTACTTCCCCTAACTCAGGAAGATCTCATCAGTTCTCTGCCACACGTCTAGTCCCAAGAAGTAGTGCATCATACCAAGGTGCTTCATCTCAAACTTAGAGGCCAATGCATACTTGTATTCAACAATAAGGCTCTCTGTATCGGTGAGGAATAAATCATCAATGTAGAGGACCAAAATCAGGGACTCTCACCATTAACAGTCTTGTAGTATAGGCTGAGATCAACAACACTTTTGTTGAAGCCCAAAATCATCAAGTTTCCATCAATCCTCGCATACCAAGATCAAGGTGGTTTCTTGAGTCCATACAAGGCCTTCTTCAACCTGCACACATGAGACTCCTTCTCATGTATCACAAAACCATCTGGCTGCTCAATGTATGTTTCTTCCTCAATCTCTCCATTGAGAAAGGTTGTCTTTACATCCATATGATTTTATCTCCAACCCATGGATGCTGCAGTGGAAATAATCAGCTGGATAGAAGTGTATTGAGCAACAGGAGCAAATGTCTCCTCATAATCTATTCCCTCCACTTGAGAGAATCCTCTAGTAAAAAAATCTCATTTTGTGCCGCTCGATGCTCTCGTTAACTGTATGTTTGATCTTATAGATTCATTTGGAAGTCACAACATACTTCCCTTCAAGTCTCGAAACAATATCTCACACATCATTTTTCATGATGGACTGATACTCTTCCATCATGACATCTCTCCATATTGGATGACTAGTTGCCTCCTCATAACAAGAAGGCTCAAAAATGAATGATGTGGATCATAGCTGTGGAATAGCATGAATATCTCTTAGGTCTCTTTCTCACTTGGAAGGTACCACGAGGAGATGCATATTCTTCTGCCTCCTGTAGAGTCCGACGAGCCCATGTAGGTATCTTCCGACCTATTGCAATATCTCTGGGAACATCAACTGGAGCTACAAGATCAACGAGATCAATTGGATCAATTTGATCAATCTCCATGTGAGACCCTCTAGATCTCTTAAAGGATACCTCCTCCTCAAAGGTAACATCTCTGCTCACCTCAATATGTCTCTGACCAGAGATGTAGATCCGGTATTCCTTCAAATACTCGTTGTACCCACAAATGTACCCTTTCTGCCTGAAGGGTCTAGTTTGATCCTTTTCTCCTTGGGTACATGAAAGGAGCGAAGATCAAAGAATTCTTTAGGCAATGATTTTGTATCTGGTTCATCAAATAAAACACTCATCACTCATCGCCTTCTTTTGGCGAGTACATTCATTTATTGCGGGACAACTAAATCTTTGCAGTTTGGCAATACATAATTAAAATATCCATGTTCAGAGCAGGTAAATCTTCTGCAGTTTCACAATATACAATTGAAATCTCCATGTTCAGAGCCAATCTTCGACGTACGACTATTTTGATATCAGTGATTCGTCGTATATAACTGGACTCATGCATTTGTTTCAAGATACTCCATTCAAATTATGGGGAAGATAAATTGCTTGTGAGAATACCTGGGTTATATTAATGTATGAGATTTGATATTTTTAAAATGCCATGGGACCATATGCATTGAATCCATAATACACCCTTCAAATGTTGAGAAGCTATTTTATATAAACCAACGAGGAAAATGATATGCAGTGGTTGTATATATTAACAGCACGAGGGCGTCTATCCTTCTCGCCACTTTCTTGTGCAGTGGAGTCACTTGAAACGGATTCGACGAAATCACGTGAAATCCTATTTATGATGCACCGGCTATGAAAAGCTAGCCAAACCAGCTCAAAGGCCATATCCAGATGCTTCTTTTGAAATTACACGAATGGCAAAGCCACAGGGGGGCCAAGCAAAGCATATATTTTATTGGCATAAATGATTCCGAGTCTATTGCGATAAGACACAATAACAAAGCTCACTCTGCGTGCCAATCTCTTTACCAACCCTAATCACATGCTACATGCCGTAACCATTGTTGGTTTCTTTTGCTCATAAAATTTGTCCCAACGCTTTCCAATAGATGCCCAAGAATCTTCAAAGAAAATTTAGTTTTGACACTGTGCCTTTGTCTCTCTCATTTTCCTAGGCCCTCCCGTGAGGGAGTAAGGCCCAGTCCTGCTCTGATACCATGTTGTTTTTCTTCATATGAGATATAATCGATATATTATTACAATGATGAGTGTTCCATATATAGAGAATATATGGTGACCATCCATGAAAGGATGCGTCCCTTGAATCATCAATAACTATTTATAATTATCATTTACTTATTATATATGATATTTAATAATCAATAATTATATTATTAATTATTATTCTAAGATAATGTCTCCTCGATGTTGTCCAAACATCAACAAAAAGTAGGATCCAACTCCTAAAATTTAGGAAACTGTAAAAAACATCTAGGATGATTAAGAGAACACCACCACATGTCCACTGCTTAAACATAGACACTGCTAAATAGAATCTCCTTGCATGTCAATGATATCATACTCATCAGATTCAATTTTCCGCAAGGATTTTGAATCCATAGTCAGAATTGACATGCGAGCCTCGATGCTCAACCTGCTAAAAATAGAAATTTGTGACAAATCATCTCGGAAAAGATCCAAAAGACTCATAATGTCTCAAGGATCCATACTGTGTGCTCATAATTTGAATTTGGGGCTTGGAGCTCAACTTGCTAAAAACATAAAGTTCTTGCATGTCACCTGGAAAAGGTCCATCAGGCTCAGAATCATGCAAGGACCAACCCGGTATTCTCAAAACTTCTCCAAACTGTCAAGTGCACCTCTCAAACAATGTCTCCTAAAAAGTAGGAACACCTGTTGTATGTAAACATCTCTCTCAAATGCATAGGAAACCAAGCTAACTCTAACTCTGAAACAAAAATAACCACATACCGATCATGTACTTGTCTCTAATGGGAACCAACATCTGACTCAACACAAGTGCTAAACTCTGGGAGAATCTCAGAATGCTAGCCAAACTAGTGTATGTTGGCTCGTAACCCTCAATATTTTCAAGGGTGAAAATCTAGGGGTTAACAATGGCGACCCAAGGGGATGAGATCCCCCCGTGGGATGTCGAGAACCATAAGAATCTATGTCTCTATAAAACTGAACCGATGCTCTGTGAGAACTCTGTAATATGTACTAATGATGCTCTGAAAAAATATGTAACAAAATATACCCCTGTAATTGTGTGGAAGAAGAGATGACCCTATAAGTTGTCTAAGAAAAATCTCTAAGTTGACCTATAATACCAAAGCCTATCCAATGGGCAATGGAGTCAAATCAATATAAATCTCTCACCGAAAACTGAAACTCAAGGGGTCTCATCCAAATTTGCTACCTACTACCACCCAATATGTACACTCCTTGTGGTAAATGTGTTGATGTGGACACAAAGGGAGGGAGTCACTTAATCAGATGTCAATAATGAGAACACCTATTAAGTGTGAAGGAACACCACCAATAATGACAATGGGTCCTAAGGTACGCGCACAACTTGTCAATGTGAAATATGTTATGAAGTCGAACAATGACAAGGATCATCCAATTGAAGCTGAATGATACTCAACCTTGTTGGATGCGAGATAACTTCCAGTGAGGCTAACAGATACCAAGCTGCTCTACTTCTGGGTAATCCATGGATAATGTGTCGATGTTGATACATGATGATTTGCTGAAAATAAGAACAATAATGTTTCTCTTCCCTCAACACGAAGTGATAACTCAAGAAGATCAAGATGAAATAACCAGGTACCTATCCCTATTGCTGGATGAGGGGGACGACTGACTGAATGCATAAGACTAATGTCGACAACTTGCGCTTCCAACCGCTCAAATATCTCTTCTGCAGGATGTCGAAGGTTATTATGAACATACTCGTCTGCCATGGCTAGTTTTTTTGTGACTTCTCTTTAAGACGATTCCTAGATCCTGCAACTTCCCACAAATACCCCAAAAGGAAAACCGCCTCTGATACCAATATGATCTGTAAACTGTCGTGGATATTCCACTGGAACAGTTCGTCCCAACATATCTCATAAAATACTGAAATATACCTATGAAGGTTATTTTTCCTTTAGATCTCTAGAATATTTAGTTACTAATTTTCTGCTTATGCATGAAATAGATAAAATGCGGAAAATAGAGAACAATAAAACACAATCGTACCATCCACAAATAGACACAAGATATGACCTACCCAATACAGGAGAAAACCCAACTAGAAGGTGAGGCTGCTCTCCTCTCTTTTCTCTGGTATAAAAATGATGCAAGTACAAAGAAAGAGGCACTTTCTGTGGAGTTGTCTTTGACATGTGGCTTGTATGGATGCTACAAAATATCTCCTACTCTGTTACGCTCACAAAATATCACTCTCAGATGTTTTTCTCAACTATGGAACAAGATACATTGCAAAATAATGGAACCCCCTTCTCCTCCTAGTGGCCCAGTATTTAACATAGCCCGATAGCCATCTAGGGGTAGGTTTTTGACTTCCTCAACCCTCAATTTTCATATTCTTGAAATTACATACATGGCTAGCCCCATTTATGTGAGTAACAGGGGCTGACATGGCATGCTCTTGTACCATGGTGGTCAACACGATAGGTCAACTTGCGAAAGGCATAACTTTTGTATACAAGCTTCGATTGACGTGATTTTTGCACCGTTGGAAAACTCTTGATGTATAGAATAGCAAGACAATGTCCAAGAAACGTTGGGGATGTTTCAACCCCCCAAAATGTCGTTTGATGCCTCAAAATAGCTTTGGAAGATTTTGAACCCTAATGTTCCAAATTGGGACTTGCCATTAAATGGCCGTGCAAGTTGATTCCTCCAATTTTTTTCCACTCTCAAAGGATCAAGACAGATGACAAATAATATAATGATCCAATCTAGATCACTTTCACCTTTCATTTGGAATTTACCCACCATACGAGGGTCATGTTTTAGGGCCATAGGTTAATAAAATTGTAGTTCATTGCATGGTTTTTCATATATTGTATGAAGTGTCCGACCTTCCCCAAGGTACTAACATAGCGTTGTTTTTCCATAGGTTTGGTCAGGTATCTAACTTCATTCTTTAGCCCAGAGGATGACTTCCCAAAGGCTTTGTTTCTATTCATGGTTTCTCATTGGCCATGTTCACTGAGTTTGAGCACCCTAGGAGTTAGGTCATAACATTCTCAATGTTTGCTACGATGATCCCTTCTTGTACCCAAGAAGCTATGTTAGTCAAAATATGAAGTTCGTGAAAAAGTGTACTCTCCATTAGGGGAATTTTGAGGTAAAAAATGGGCCTCAAAACAAAAGATGTACTATCAAAATGTAATAGGCTTTGTTGTTATTGCTTGTATCGATTCGATCGCTGATTTGAAATAAGGAGTGTCACTACCCTCACCCCCTTTAGGGTTAGCCATGGCCATTGAGCTTGAGCACTTGAGGAGGTATGTCTATCACTTTTATTGTAGGTTAGGTCATAGCATTCTCAATTTACTGTGATGATCCCTTCTTGTACCTAAGTAGCCATGTTAGTCAAAACATGAAGTTTGGGAAAAAGTGTACACCCTCATTAGGGGAATTTTGAGGTAAAAAATGGGCCTTAGAACAAAAAATGGACTAACAAAATCAACTTAAAAAACACCAACTCGACAAAATTAAGATATGTTGGGGAAAATGATATACTCTAGTATAAGTGAAGACTAGCACTCAAACCAAAGGGTATCTTAAAAGTCGGGAGAGTGAGGAATTTAGATCAAGAAAACTCATGTTACCAATGCTTAGAGGAGAAAGCATTTTAGGAGGACAACTTGCAACATTTCCCTAAATAGAATAGGATTATGATACTAAGATACTTAGGCATAATTATTAAATATTTATAAATGGTTGACTTCATATCAAAAGTCACGTCTCATAGTGATATTTGTATAGATATGAGAGTCGTGCATTGTTGTAACTTGTATGACTATGGCATGCCCCTCTCCTTTAAGACATTTACATTGTAGCTTGTTACTTCCCTCCTATGCCATCCTCCAAAGGGATTTCATTTCCCATACCAAAACCCATTAGATCCCACTTCATGATAGACATGAGGATGGTTTGTGTCCATGAGATTGACCCTAATTTAGTGAACCTCCACAAGATTTGTGATGATGCATTGGGACCCCTTACAACATACAACATGAACCTTGGAGAATCTCATGAGTATTGAGCTTGAATGGCCTCTTGTGCTTCCGGATTCCAATAGGTTCACATGTTTTCCTCATAGCGAGGGAGCTTGTGTGGTTGATTAGTCCCATCCAACCATGTCCTACTCTCCCTTATATCCATCTATTTTGTATTACCTCGATCCTACTAGCTGGAGATGCCCTTCTTTCCTTCTCCCTCTGAACCGATTATTCCCAATGAACTTCCATTGTACCACTATTTTTTTTTTATGACGGGGATGAAAATATCTAGTCCTCTCCCCTTCACCCAATGCTTCCTCCCCTCTTGTTTCTTGTCTAGTGATCCAACCTCCTCCAAATATGACCATCTATCTTTGGTCAGTTGTAAGCGACCATCAATTCCTATCCATGTGTTACTAGTCCACCCTCTTGTTCCTTAAGCTTCGATTCCAACCCTATAAACTAGTGGTATGACAAGGACGGCAAGGCACATCATAAAAAACATAGTACACCCTCCATGATGCCACCTTCTACCCATACTTAAAAAATCCTATCACTACCTTCTCCAACACAAGAAATGCATATTCATATCACACAGGAGACATGAATTGCTTGTATCCCTTCCCTATTACCCCCCCAAAAAATGGAAAATAGTCATCCCTCTACGATATACCCAAGTAACCTCCCATATGTCTACCCTCTACGATATACCTGTGCAACCTCCCATTCTAGTAATCTCCCTCATCATCTTGTCACCTATTCTTTTACATTGATATCTGACAGGAAATTTGGTAGATGAATCCTAGCAAAGCGATTGTGGTTTTAGGTTGAGCTTTTTAGACATGGTAGATGGACTCTGCTTGATTACATGACTAATCAATTTGACCATGTTTGCTCGGGATTTCCTTAGACTTGGTCCCACCATACTATTCACCCAATCCAAAAATTGAGGTCTAGTGTTGATCTAAAAAATTACATGAGAATCATTGTAGGCCACACTTTTTCTAAGCTCTATGCTACTACCATTCATCTATTGTTTTCTGAGGAGATCGAGAGGTCTTTAGGCTACAGTGCAAGTAGGTTTCATGACAGAGCACTAGACCATTGATGATATCCTGCCATCATTAAGGAGTTGAGACATCGCTCTTAAAGTCTCATGTTGCTTTGTTGACTTTGGAAATGTTGACTTGATTATGAGGAAGGACCTATTGCATAGACTTAAGGATATTGACATATTAGAGATCCTTATCACAACTATTATGCATCTATATGAGTCATCCTTGGTAGACTCCACACAATGCATGGAGTTTTAGACTTTATCATGAGTACCAATAGGGTGTAGGGGTGTCCTCTTTCCCCTACATTTTTAGGAATATACATAGATGGGTTGGAGACTTTTATATAGGAGCATATCCAACATGGGGTCAATTCCCTCCATTGGGTATTGATCTCCACCCTCCTCTTTGTAGATGGCGTGGCCCTCTTGACATCCACCTTAGAGGGTTTACAGAGACAACTTGATGCCTTATCCAATTTCTGCTATCTTTGTTAGTTATAATGAGTCTTGGTAAAAACAAGGTTATGATCTTTAACATGTCAGAGAATTTCTTGAAATGCCCAACTCTACCACATTTCTAGCATTTCTTTAGGGATTTTCCTGGATATTTAGATCTCCCACTCAAGGACGCTGATGGAAAAGGCAAGGGAGCATGCTCATTGGTGTTAGGTTAGGGAAGGAATTATGGGCAAAGGTAGTGGCTACTGCATGTTACTTGGTAAATAGATCACCCTCATGGTGGACAAAACTCCGCATAAATCATGAACGGCTAAGAAACCCTCTCTTGAACATGTTAGAGTGTTTGGGTGTGATGCTTATGTACATGTTCCAAAGAAAAATAGGAGTAAGTTGGATACTAAAGTTGAAAAGTGTATCTTTATTGGTTATAAAGATGGTGCAAGAGGCTATAAACTTTGGAACCCAGAAACTAAGAAGGTTGTCTACAATCGAGATGTTGTCTTTAGAGAGGTTAAAGATGTTTCCAAACAAGAAGTCCCACCAAAATAAAAAGAACCAGAGACAATAGAATTTGAGTTGGAGGGTGAAGAGTATTACTCAACAGTAGAACATGAATAAGAAGAAGGAGAACCTCATACTCCATTGTTGAGGAGATCGGTTCAAGAAAGAAGACAACCAGAAAGTTATACTCCACCTGATTTTTGTTCTAGTTTTGCTTTGTCTATTACCGATGATGTCCCAGAACTATTAGGGAGGCAGTGGATTCAGAGGATGGTAAACTATGGAAGAAAGCCATGGTTGAAGAAATGGCTTCCTTGGATAAAAATGAGGCTTGGGATCTAGTTGAGTTACCGACTGGAAGAAAGTATGTTGGTATAAAATGAGTGTTTAAGAAGAAGTTGAATGTAGAAGGTAAAATGGAGAAGTATAAAGCTCGCCTATTAGCAAAGGGATATTCCTAGGTAGAGTGAATAGATTTTGGTGCAATTTTTTCTCCTATTGCTAAATTGACTTATATTAGATTTCTTTTGTCTATTGTTGTTGCTTTTGATCTTGAAGTAGAACATATGGACATAAAGACAACATTCTTGCATGGGGATCTTGAAGAAGAAAACTACATGAAACAACCATAAGGTTTTGCAGTGAAAGGTAATAAAGAGCTGGTTTGCAAGATGAAAAAGTACCTGTATGGGTTAAAGAAATCTCCAAGGATGTGGTATCAACAGTTTCATACTTATATTTTGGGACTTGGTTTCACAAGGAACAAAGCTAATCACTTTGTGTATTTCAAATTAGTTGGTTATCGTTTTATTTATGAGGTTCTGTATGTTAATGATATGTTGTTGATTGTAAACAACAAGGAAATTGTCAAGGAGGTAAAAACATAATTGTCTTCTAAGTTCAATATGAAAGATCTTGGTGCTGCAAATTTTATTTTGGGCATGGAAATTAAAAGAGATCGGACAAACATGAAACTTTGGTTGAATCAAAGGAATTATGTTGAGACAATATTGCAGAGGTTTAATATGGCGTAATGCAAACTAGTCAAGGTCCTTATTCATGTAGGTGTGAAGTTATCTCTAGATTAGTATCCCAAGACATGGGAAGAGGAAGAAGAAATGTTTCATGTTCCTTATGCTAGCGTTGTTGTATGTTTGATGTATGCAATGGTATGTACTAGATTGGACATTGCACATTCAATGAGAGTTTTGAGCAGGTATATGTCAAAACTAGCGAAGGAACATTGGGCAGCTATAAAGAGGGTTTTTAGGTATTTGTGTGGCACTGCAGATTATGGAATTTTCTATCAAGGAATACATGGTGCAAACAAAGTGTTGGAAATGCATGGATTTGTTGACATAGTTTGGGTTGGAGATCTGGATCACAGAAGATTTACAAGTGGTTATGTGTTTAACTTACGGAGGAGGCAATCAATTGGATGAGAAAAAGACGGTCTGTAGTGGCACTCTCAACTACAGAAGTTGAATACATGGCAACTACTCATGCAAGTAGGGAAGTTGTATGGTTATAGAGGTTGTGTTTAATTATTGGTTTGTGCAACAAGCTGTAAGGTTAGATTGTGACGATCAAAGTGGAATCCTTTTGGCAAAGAACCCAACTTATCATTCTAAGAAAAAGCACATCGATGTTCAATATCACTTTGTGAGAGACATGGTTGAAGACAAGGTGTTGCTATTGAAGGTGGACACTTTGAAGAATATTGCAGATCCATTGACAAAGTTTGTAAGCACTGAGAAGTTCTCTTGGTGTAGAGAAGCAATGGGCATTTTTGCCCTAAATTGTTAATCATGTAATCCTCAAGCCCCCTGTATGCAAATAAAAAAACAAGTGGGAGAATGTTGGGTATGTGTTATATTCTTTGAATGATTAGCCACACACGTTGTTATGTTGTGATCGACACACCAGGGGGGTCGCACGAGGGAAGGTTTTTGTGTCCATTTTTGACGCAACCTGCCCCTCACCGAGCGAGCTGCTCACTCCAGGACCTTCTCAACACACGGGCCCGAAGAGTCAAAGTACTCTTCCTCCCTACTCGGGAGTCCCTACCCACAGTAGGCTCCTTCAGCTATCTTCCTCTTCGGAA
>SNQJ01S0218411.1:0-11024 GCA_010110895.2 Picea sitchensis
AGGGCCTACATGTACTTCCTTCTTCAATTCACTTTGTCATCTTCAAAAAATCATTTCTCCTCAACCATGAGGATCCATGTGACGTGCCACATATCACCAGAAACAATATGATGTATACTATCCATCCATGGGTGTTGTATCTGGATGTGCATTTTCCTTCATGTCCAAATACCTTCATCAATCTTGTGGTCCAAAACCCATGACTAGGGTTGACATCATTGACAACAAACAATCTTCCAACAACAATATTTTTTATTACTAGTATTTACATTAACTAGTTTTTTTTTGTGATGTAGATTGTTAAGTGATTTTTTCTTACCACCACAAAATAATCTACCTCTCACATATCGAGAGATGTGTGCCATTAAGAAAGATATTGTAATGTATTATCCTGCTATTGATGCATGTACGTATGATCATATTATATATTATTGATAATACATATCGAAAAAAAATACCCACAATGTCAAATCAGTAGATATCGAACCGATCAAGTAACAAAAAAGGTTTCGCATAAGTTTGTTCGTCATATTCCAATAATTCCACATTTACATGTATGTATGATCATATTATATATTATGGATAATACATATTGGAAACAAAAATCCCATAATGTCAAATTAGTAGATATCGAGCCGACCAAGTAACAAAAATGGTTCCTCATAAGGTTGTTCATCATATTCCAATAATTCCATGTTTTCAATGATTGTTTAGGTGCCAAAGAATTACAAAATTTATGGATTACCAAGCATGTCACTGAAGTGAAGATAGTTTTCTTCTAATTCCTGCAGATGCAAGCATGGTTCTGCATTTAGGAACATCGAAGAAAGATGACCAATTTTTAAAGAAGAGCCTTGTAATGCTAGGATTTCATTAGCAGCTGATGGTGTCAATCCATTTGGTGAGCTCAAGTCTATTTACTCAGTGTGTCCTATTTTTGTTATAAACAATAACCTTCCTCATTGTATGCCAATAAAGAGTGAGAACACAATATTGCCAATGATTGTTCGAGGTATTTGTTTACAAAATTGTTTTGAACGTTGTATTTCATTTTTGTTATTCATTGCATAATTACTTATATATATATATATACACAAGGTAGTAATTATGTGTGCTTTCACTCTATTAGGTAAGTACCAAGTCAAATATATGAATGTATATATTGAGCCTCTTATCGATGAGCTAGTAAAGTTATGGGCTTGCATCACTATGTATGACATCTCTAGACCAATAGGGAAAACACAATTTCAATTCCATGGAATACTTACATGGACAATTTATGATGCACCAGGGCTAACACATTTTTGTTGTATGTAACATACTGATGGAATTTAATATTATATAATTTTATGAAAATATGATTCATGCTTCTTAAATATCAATTCCTCATTATATATATAATACTGACATTAATCCATATAACCTTGTAGGTATTCGAACCAAGGGTAAATGTGCATGTCCAGTTTTTTGTCCTATGATGAAATCACGTCATTCAAGAAGTGTATGAAAGGATGTATTTGATGAGTATAGGCACTTCCTCCCTAATAACCATAGGTATCGAACTACATAAAAAAACCTTTTCAATTCGAAAGAAGAGATTGGAATAAAACCACAAAGAATGACACCCCACCTATGGAAGGTAGAATATAATAGATTAAATCATCAAGGCAAGCGTTTATTCTATATATGTGTATGCATATATATTAATGTTTTATTATTTTAATTTATATCTAATTATGTTTATTGTATCTAACAATTATTTTTGTAATCTCATTAATTAATTTTCATAAATGTCGTCAAGAAATTAATGGGATTCCATGAGGAATGAAAAGTTACCTTGTACAATTCAATAGGTTTACCTACTATGAGCACCTACAAATAACTCATTTGTTTGATACAATGCTTATCGAGAATAATGTAACAAAAACATTGTGGAGAATTGTAGATGGAAGGAGTGACAAAGAAAAAATTGTCAAAATTTGTACTGACATTCAGGAATCCAATCATGCACTGCAAAATATGATTTATTCAAATAGAAATGGAGTACACACAAATAAACTTCCATGGTTATTTATAGAGAAGGAAAAAAATGTTGTGAAAGAGGTCATTCGGTAAATTAAATTTCCCATAGGATTTTCTTCAAACAAAAATAATATCTTAATGAATAAAGGTGAATTTGGTGGGGTGAAAACTCATGACTGGCATACCTTCATTAAGGTAATTATGTTGGATGTAGATTTCTATACTGGTAAATATATGACTTTTTAGTATTATAATATGGTTTTATTTTCCTAAAAATTAATGATCCCTTTGTTGTTACAATATGTTCTACCTCTATATCTACTTGACATCTTTGAAAACAATGTAAAACAATTTATCTATGAACTTGGAAAATACATGAGGTAAATATTAATGATTTATATGAAAAATCATTGTTGCTCAACTTGTCGACATATGTTTTACTTTCAATGTATATATGACATTGTTGTTGAAAAATATGCTCCAATTTGTTATATCATGTACTGTAGGTGGTTATAATCTAAAAAAATCCATAAATAAGATATAAATATTGGAGGAGATAAATTCCTCGGCTAATGTGTGAAATGAAATAGTATCTACCTCCAACATTTTCAATGCCCAAGAACACTACCTCATGCACCAAGTTGAGGAGATTGAAATGTGTGGACCTGTACACACAAGGTCAATGTGGATGGTGGAGAGGCACTTGAAGTCATTGAAGGCATCCATTAGACATAGAGCATGTCCTAAGGGATATATGGTGGAGGGATATATGGTATATCAATCCTTGGTGTATATTAGTCAATATCTTCCTAACTTAGATGCAAAAATAATGAAGGTGCCTCAGATTTGGGATCTCAATTTCATTAACAAATTTGAAGGGGAGGTCTTGGTCAGGAAAGGTAGAATAGGGAAATTGAAAGGTAATTAGATGGTAGATATCTATAATTCTTTTCATTAATATTGATTTATTTCTATATTGTTCTTATTTAAGTTTTATTTAGCTTCCATGATAAATTATTATTTAATATTTACTCTAATCACTAATTTTTATTCCTTTTTCATACAATTGGTCGAGAGTGGGATGCAATACATTTATTCATTGCAAACACTCTTGGTTGGATAAAAAAATGGATAGATCGATGTAATATACAATGTAATGGTAGGTTATCATGGGAAGGGGTGGCTACTTTGCTGAAAGAAGCTCATCGTAATCAAGATACCATTCTTACTCAAAGGGAAATTGATTTAACATATGGTTTAAAATATAAATGGGCAAGCATACTATTCACCCACATAATGTTGAAGTTATTTTCCATTCTATTAATCTAGGTCATGGTGTGTTTCCGTTATAAAGTTTTACTAAGTCTAAATATCATGTTTATTCATTTACAAATATGCATTTTTTTATGTGTGGGGCATATTGCAGTTGAAACACCACAAGGCTATGTGGTGCAATGGCCGTAAATTTTGCATCAGAAAGTTGGATAATAAGAAGAAAACCTCTGAATATGGGATAACTGTAGTCTTTCAAGTCACTAATGTTTAATCGAGAAGTGTAGGGAATCCAACAATATATGAAAATAGATACTATGGGTATTTGAATGATGTAATCAAGTGTGACTATAATTCCTTCAAGTCAGTTCTTATCGAGGTCAAATGGTACAGGTTACAGATGAATAAACGTGATATCGAAAGAACTGTTATTGAGCATGCCAATGGATTTTCCATGGTTAATACAATGACGTTTGAGTTGGGTACCGAAATGTATGCTCTTCTGTAACACCTCGAGTTTTGAGCACCCATATTAAATAATGTATTGTTACATTATTGAGAGGCCATAGTGCCCAAACAATTATTAAAAGGCTAGTGTGCCTAGAAAATGTAATGTGTGATCATTATTAATAATAAATACATCATTGGCTACTATAAATACAAGGATTAGAGTTATAGGGAGGTTATGATTCCACAAAATAGGGGGCTTGATAGGCTAAGTGTTTTTTTTTTTTTTTAATTACCCATTTTGTTTAATGGGAGGGGGATTAGTTACGCGAGATCTTGGGGGGAGGCGAGTAGGTTCTTGATCCCCACGAATTACAAAAACCCTTCCCTGGTTTATGGAAGGGTGTGAAAGACCAGACCCCTAAGTGATATTTTAAGGGGTGGGGCATCATAAATTCGTTTTCCTTAACTATCTCAAATCCTTCATTCGGGGTCTCTAACACATTATTATCATCTAGATCTTTCCAACCACGGTCTCCATGCTCAAAATTGAGCTCAGAACTAGCAGATATACCTCTCTCAAGTTCCTCGGGTGTTCATTGGTCGGGGCCACATGGCTTCCATGTGGATCCAACTCAATATGATTCATCCCGAGTTCTCCAATATCCAAGATCTTCCCTTATTCCTAAATCTATGGCAGAGATTCATCCACCAACCAATCCAATGACTAGGCTTGATCTATGACTAACTCACAGACTAGCAGAGAATTCAACATTCGACCTTTTGATTTGAATTCCATGCCTAGCCCCTTCCCTCCATATACAATCTCATATGACCGTAGGCTATGACTAGACGCCAAGACAATAAGCACCTATTTCGGTGCTTTAGAGCTTCGGGCTCTGGGTGTTTTCACTTCACCACTCGCCAATTATCTCGAACTCTGAACTGACGATGTTCTAAAATGACATGAGAGGGATCAATGGTCCCTTCTCCCTTTAGAGATCAACGTCCCACATAAACTTCATGCCCCAATGCTTAAGCAAATTCAGAACCACTTCTCCAGAAAACCTTCAGAGTGACAAATATTCAAAGTACAATCCGATGCCATGAGTACTCAAAGAATTAATGGCTCTAATTTAGTTCGGGACTCCAGACTTTGACAGTTCTCGAGTCTTCACATACAAAAACCTTCAGGGTGAGATCCTTCCAAAGTGTAGGATCTTCTAACACATGTCCTCTATTCAACAGTCATAATTGAATCCGACGCTTCATCCTTCGATAGTTCTCCATCCACGCAACCCCACTTTCTTCAAAGTGGTTATCCTCTGAAACAAAGGATTCAATGACACCCGTCCTTTACTGACGAACAACTCCGATGAACTCCGATGCTCTGACCTTTGGGGTTCTTTCTCCAACCAACTCCTCTTTTCTCCTGGATTGACTTTTCTTCGAAGTGGTAGATCTTATGTCACGCATCCTTTTCCAATGGACAACTGGGATGAATTCGGGACTCTGAACTTCAGAAATCCTCATGCCTTCACACTTCTATTCTCCTGGAGTGACCTTTTTCCAGAGTGTAGGATCTGATGACACCTTTCCCTTTGGTTTGTATGACTCAGATCTTCTTTGGCTCCCACCTCTTTTGTCCTAGATTTAGTTAGCCTCGAGATGACCACAACCTAGATCTAACAATCCAATGGTATATACATGACCCTAGAGATCTACGGATCATAAATTCCATTCAAGGGTCCCTTGGGTCCCATTCTTGGGCCATTCCTAGAGGGACATCTGTCATCCCAAAACATTATGATATGAATATGTGGCACCTGCCTCAGGTCACTGAAATCCCCTTAACTTTCCACAAGGTCACCACACCTGGTAACGTCGTCACTTGAAACGTGGGCCCCCACATTCTCTCCACATGATACATGCATCCCTACGATCGAACGGTTAAGTGGGGTCCCGAAGTATCCTTAGATCCATGGTCCACATTACTTCGTGACCCTGGACTTCGGGGTTTTTGACATTACAATACCCCTGTCCTCCTAAAGCGGTCAAAGTTAGGATGACTACATCGTATATCCGACGGTCGGGTTAACACCCGAGAATCCTCAATTCTGCAACTCAGATTAACTTCGAGACTTTGAGACCTCTGAGGATTCACCTCCTGTATGACGAATGTGCCCAATTCCTCGAACCTGTGAAGTTTGAAGGATTCGAAGGATTAATGCATGTGTTCCTTCTCCAGATCTGATGATCATGAAGAACCTCGGCTTCTACTGAACTAATCTCATCTTCTTTTCTTCCAGATGAAAGGATATTCCCTTTCGAGACTTGAATCTCGCTATCCTTCCGGAGCTTCATTAGCTCTGAAATATTTAGTCACTTTGTGCTATTTCTCCTGAACTTAACACTTAGAAGAATCTTCCACACACCCCTTGTGATCATTCATCAACTCTATAACTTAAGAGGTTCTTTGTATCTTCTTGCCTCGTCGAGAATCTGTGCATACATGCACTACCTCTCCTGATCTTAACAAGCTCCTTCCTCTAGGAGGCTCAAAACGACTAGGAGAGTTGACATGTACATGTGAAACTATGCCCAAGGCCGACAAACTCACAATTCATTTATTTTAACTTGGGCCACCATAGGGCTCCAACATTTACGTGTACAATCCAGATAATTCCTTACTTTCTTAAATACACAATCAAGCAGAATTAAAGGGATACAATATAACCACTAAGCAATCATGTACATCCATGAAACATTCATAGTATATCCAATATTAATTTATAGTTACAATTCAATTACACGGGATATGAGAATACTTATCTATTATAGGTTGCAACCAACTAACTGACTATGGGGACCTTTCCACCCAAACATAGGCTTAGAGACATTCATTCTTAGTGCTCTGGACTCCCCCGTTCCAAGCCATGATATCACTAGGGAATATATGCCAATTCTCAATGATTCTTTCTCTTTCACATCTTCTACAAGGTTTATCAGATGCTTCCTCAACATCAATCTCATGACCTTCTACTCATTGTCTACTGGGGAGCTTCTTGAATTCTCCACTC
Source organism: Picea sitchensis (assembly GCA_010110895.2). NCBI lineage: Eukaryota > Viridiplantae > Streptophyta > Pinopsida > Pinales > Pinaceae > Picea > Picea sitchensis. Next base: position 6,822 of record SNQJ01S0218411.1, read on the forward strand.
TTCTCTTTATTCCCTTACGTGCCTTGCATGCACATCCATCCTATCCTATTCCTTTTGTTAGAAGGAAAAACTCGGGTTAGTCCAGGTCTGCAGAACCCTATGGTACTTCAGGTTGACATTATTCAGTTATACCATGCTTCCATTCATGGGGTTAGTTGATGGTTCAACCACCGATACTTTCTTCATTAACTGATTTCTCCTTGGAAAATTTTTGGTGTCATTCGATATAATGAACCCTCTCTTATAGTTTTCACATTCCTTCCTCTAGTGATATAATGGCCAATAATTTCAAGGCTTCACCCCCACAGTCAGTTGTTGTAAATTCAAACAATAATACATTTACACAGTTCCCATGTCATAGCATGGTAATCCTAATTAATGATTAATTACAAGTTGGTGGAAATAGGGGTGTTACAAAGGGGTTCTCCTGTTGGCTAATTCTCTCATTCGATTTTGGTCATTCACTCACTCTCATTCCTATTCCCATTATGGTGTTGTTGCTGGTCGCCTCACAAATTCATTCATCCGATTTTTTCACTGTTTATCCTCTCTCATGGAGTCTACACTCCATTCATTCCTTCACTCACTCATATTTCCTCATTCACATTTGGCTTGGGAAAGGAAATCAAACCATTGAAGAAAAACCACAGTTTTGTTGGTTGTAGAGGTTGTTGGTGTAATCCATCCATGATTTGAGGGTTGCATGTCTGAGATTCTTAGCCTCTGTCCAACTTTTCTCATAGTTGTGAGTCCTAGGATTCCTAGCATGGACATTCTGGACCAGCTGCACTGGAGCCCTAGAAGGAGAAGGACTTCCTAAGGGACTACGTGGAAGAGAAGGGTGGAGGTCTATTCTCTTGGGTTGTGCATGATAGGTAGAAGAGAGCTAGATACATTGATTGTCATGAGTGCTAGAGAATCCTATGAGAGCTTGAGGGTTGAGTAGTTTGGGAAGCTAAGTAACACTCTAGAACTGTCCTTGTGGATTCATATCCCTGGCTTGGGGGTGATATTGTTTTTTTTGGGTATGTTTTATATTCTTTGCAAAAGTAGTAATGTTTGGGTTGCGCTAGATGCGCAGGGGGATGCAGGGGGGAGAAAGGCCCCCACGTGGGAATTTGGGGGAAGTGTCCCTGAGAATTTGTTTTCCTCGGGAAACATGTCACATTGTTTCCCCATTTTTCGTGTTGCCTCAATTTTTGTGTCCATTGTTGGGCGGTTTTTCGACACATGGTTTTTGAATATGGTTTTCTATTTCCGGTTAAGGAATTAGGGTTGTTAACTAATCCAGGTCATTGGTTTAGGGTTTTTGATGTCACTAAATCCTATATGTATACTATATTGTAAACAATGTATCACAATGAATGAATATAGAATATGTTGGTTTTCCCAATTTGTGTTTCCAGGGGAAAAATATCTGTGTAATGTTTGTATTTTCCATTGTATCTTTTTTTTTCTTTTACTAAAAATTTGTCTGTAGTAAATATTGTACTAGGTTAAAATCTACATTTGGTATCAGAGCTTTGTTGGCTTCAGGGGGACACCTTTGTGGTCAAGGGTTTGTCTCGGGATTGTGATAAGACTTGTTATAGTGGGAGATTTGTGGTACTGATTTTTCAGGTGAAAAGAAATGGTGAGAAATTCAAAAATGGAGATCGAGAAGTTTAATGGGAAAATTTTTGAGCTATGGAAGCTCAAGATTGAAGATCTATTGGTGGAAAAAGATCAATGGATAGTGCTAGATCCAAGCACTGCACCTTCATGTACTTCAACAGATGAGTGGAAAAAGTTGGATCGAAAGGTGAAGAGCACAATCTAATTGTGTCTCTCAGATTCAGTATTATTGAATGTGTCATAGGAAGCTACAACCAAGGATTTATGGGATAATTTGGGGAATTTGTATCGGTATAAGTCCCAAGTAAATAAAATATTCCTGAGAAAGAAGATGTATAAACTGAGGATGAGATATGTAGACTCGTTAGTAGAGAATTTTAACGCCTTCAATACTATGGTAAGTCAGTTAGTATATGTTGACATTAAAATTTCGGATGAAGATAAGTGTATCAGTTTACTATTTTCTTTATCAGACTCGTGGGATTGTCTGGTTGTGGCCATAGGTAGTAATAAAACTACCTTGAAGTTTGATGAAGTGGTCTCATCCTTGTTGTCGAAATATATGAGACAAAATAATATGGAAGGACAGAGCACAGACACATTATTTGCAAGAGTACACTCCCAGGAAAGAAATAGATCTAATTTCTCAAGTGGGAGATCTAAATCTGAGGGTAGATATAAATCTCCCAGAAAGTTTGTAAAGGTATGATGGAGATGTGGAAAATAAGGGCACTACAAGAAGCAGTGTAGATCCAAACTTGAGAAAAGGAAGTGATATGAAGAATATCCTTCTAAAAAAGAAAATACCTCCAAGGAAGAAGGAGGGGATGTGTACTTGGATTCTTCAAGAACACATGCAGATCATGAGGCATGATTTGTTGACTCAGGTGCATACTTTCATATGACTCCCCAGAGGGAGTGGTTCTATGAATATGAAAGGTATGATGGAGGTAATGTTTTCCTAGATTATGAGTCGACAAACAGAATCATAGGTCGAGGAAAATTCAAGTTGAGGCTCATAGATGGAAGGATTAGAACACTGCCTGGTGTTCTGCACATCCCATGATTGGCGAGAAATTTGATTTTTGTAAGAAAAATGGATGATGGAGGGGTAAAATCAGTATTTGAAAAGGAAACCAGCAGGATGGTTCAAGGAGAAATGGTGTTGTTGAAGGGAGTTCAGTTTGGAACTCTGCAAAAGATGCAAGGAAGCACTATTAGTGATGGGTGTAATAGTTCCATTGTTCCTTATATTGGAGTTGAAGAAGAAATAACTACTACAATCTCTTGATCCAAATTTTATGAGGAGAATGAAATGACTATAGATTATTAACAGTTACTTAACACAAAATAATAGAGATACATTAAAACTGGTTTTCTATTCAATAAGGAAATAAGCTGAAACTATAAAATGCAGCAGAGAACAATCTTACTGGAATGGTGGCGACTTATCTCTGAGAAGAGATGTGACGGTTGCGCTCATTCACAATAAGATGATTACGTTGAGGTTTTGAAGGCCTTTTACAATAAATAGGAATGTCAAAAACCTAGAAATCCAAAAACCTAACCCTAGGAGATGAAGCACCAAAAGTCATGTGGGCCCCGTTTGGGTAAGTTAGCACATAAACTTCTTGGGGTCATAACTTTTGCATATGATCTCCGTTTTAGGCGCACGATAGCTAGTTGGAAAGGTATCATTGAGGAGATTCATTTGGGGGGATAAATCAAAGGCCTTGGCTATCATTGAGAACCTCTATCCCAAAAAACCTTCATTTAGGCTCTCAAAATGGTCCTGGAAGTTAAAAACTGCTAAAAATAGTAAATTACCAAAATTGCCAGAAAACTATTTTGAGCTAGTTGGAAAAGGTGGGTGGCCATAAATATGAACCTAGATAGATCCTCCCTCCTTAGGAAGCAATGATTTCCATTGCATTGATTTCCCCCATCATATGAGGAAATGTCTGTTGAGTTTGGCCCCGGCTGAGCCACTTGCCTTGGTGCAGGAGCTGCCCTACTTTGACGACACGATAAAGCTTGATCCTTTACTGTCGAGTTCCCTTGATCCGTGTGTCCACAATATGATCACTTGATACATGTTGTATGTAGTTGGGTTTGAGTTCTATTGGTTTCAGTTGTTCTACTACTTCTGAGGTGTCCAATAATGGTGGGAAATAAGGGCGAAGGAGATCCACGTTGAACACTGGGTGCAGCCCAAGGAAAGGACGAATGTTGAGCTCAAAAGGATTATCCCCAATGTTCTTGGTAATGGTGTACGACCCATAATGGAGTGGGAAAATCTTCCGATGGGGTCCTTGTTGGACAACTAAGAGGGGGGTGTGAATCGGTTGTTACCGTGCTTAAACAATTATGCTTCTTTTAAACTCTTTGTTGAGACACTAAATGATGATCACAATAATGCAGGGAAATAAACAATGGCATATTCAGCATCAGTCACACATATGAGAAACACATAGACATATATTTCCTGAGGAAACCCATACAGGGTAAAAACCTCTTTTTCTTTATATGATAAGTAATAGTTACATTCTTTACATTATCATACATATGAGCACCAACTCATAATGAGGC
>SNQJ01S0218412.1:0-15303 GCA_010110895.2 Picea sitchensis
TTCATTCCTTAGCTTATAAATCATCATCAATGGGCCATGTCGTAATTGGTAAACCCCAAACTAGAAATTACTGTTGGGCCAAAATCCGGATGGGTTCCCTATTTCAAATGGTGAGAGGTCTAATTGGGACTTCTTATCAGGGGTAACCCTTGCTATTGAAAAAGTGAATTTTATGTTCATCAACACAATAATAATACATCCTTCACTCTTAGGAATGTTGAGATTGGTTACTTTAGGTGATTCTAACCAGACCCTCTCATCCACTTTCATAATGTCCCTTACCATTTATACAAAGTCATACTCATGCCTATGATTTCACTTGAAACTATGTTCAATCTCAATCTCCCACTTACTCACTAATTGGAGGATGACTTCTAAGCCATATGCCATCCACATTTCCCATGTCAAAAAAATATTTTCTAGGCTACAATATTTGTTTCACTATGTCACCCAAACCTTAAAACATGTCAATTTGGACTTGTATGATTAAAATAAGTTTAATTACAATGTTCACTTCGGGTTTTCTATTCCACACTCCAACTTTTAAGGGTTTAAATTTTTTTTATGCCTATGGTTGTCTTGATCATAATACCATGTACTTTTTGCAATGCTTTGAATGCATTAAAACCCATCATGGGACCCATTCCTAAGGTGGCTTGGGTTAATCTCAATTTTTTGTTTATTTATTTATTTAGTCTTGGTTCTTGGTGAAGGAAATTATTTGGGTTTAAGTGGGTTACTTTATGAGTTTTACAACAGTTCCAATTCCCACTCATTGCTCTTGCAATGTGATGTACTATACTCTTGATGCACATTATTTCTATAAGGGGATATCTAAACAAGCTATAGGAGTAACTATGCAACACCGCACACCACGACTTAAACTATATATATATATATATATATCACCTTTCATTGAGCTATATGATTTATTCAAAATACATGTTTCATTATTGCTTAATCTTTTGATATGTTTGAAACATGATACTCTCATTAATAAATACCCCCTTGCCTTGAACATGTTGCCTTTCTCATACACACTTATTTTAGCCATCAATGTCTTCATGGCTCACTAAAATAGATATTCAAAACATTAATTTATTGCTTCCTTAGCCTTTATTAAAACTACCTTAATGGGATTTTCACTTTTGTTTATCTCATAATTTTGAAAAACAAAGCTACTTTGTTTACTCATACAATTTCATATATTCTAAATATTTATTGCACACATGACTTATCATCATCGCTTTGTCATCTTGTCATATTAACAAATTTAATGTTATCATATTTGTCATCTTTATCTTTTTTTTACACTATATCACTATATACTTCTCTTATATATCACTTTATCGTTCACTGTGTTTTTACAGTTGCAATATCTTCATCACATAATTGATTATTAACCATTATATCTATTACTATTAACTAATACCACCACTATATTTATTTTGACCTTCTTGTTATATATATATATATATATATATAATATGAGTAAAATAAGATCATAAACTTAAATATTTGACTAATACATTGATTTTGAAACATAAGCACATCAGTCAGTTCCTACAAGCTCAACTGGTTAAGGTGTGGGTTTTGTTTGTTAGGCAACTGTTGGTAGCCAGATATTTATGTCGATTTTATCATTGTAAAATATCGTCTTAATGGGATAAAATTTTTCTGTAGCTGCCTCTTTATGTTTGTAAAGATTTCTATCATCTTGTTGTTTTAAAGAATTCGTTTGATTAGCTGTGTGTGTGATTTCATTTCTTTTAATCTCTCATTTTTCTTGCTCAATTTCATGGCTGTAAGCATGAAATTGAAACAAGATCTATTTTTGAACACATCTTATAGATTCGAGAATTTCTCTTTATGAAATTGGATGAATACCTAAGGGAACCTAATGATCCTAAGAACCTTAAAGGATTTTGAACTTATAGCGCATGGGTCGTTCACCTTGGAGGTATTCCTTAGGCCTTTTATTCTTTTGATGTTTTGATTATCACGTTACCACATCTACGATCACACATAAAACATTAACGTTGGTGTGTTTTGAAATATGAATGTTATCCCTTGTAGTCATATCACAGTCTCATCGTTATGGTACAGGACTGACAATCATGCCTTCAAACAATTACTGCTTCGTCCTTCTGCCTTAAGTTCGCATTCATTGCCTCAGGTGGTAAGTCTTTGTTTTGAGTTTGGTGGTCATTAGAGAAGGAGGATTTCATTTTTTCATGTCCTCTGGTTCATCATCCACTCAAAAGTATGAGTAGTCTCTATGATGGATTTCTCCCTAAGCCTTAGGTATCGGGTCTCCTCCAAAAATGCATAGCTTACCCTCTATTTCGTGTGGTTTCAAACACGCACCCCCCTTTGCTACTCCTGCTGGTTTTTTGTGACCAAACCGATGGCGCATGTGGTGAGGATGGAGATGAACAATTCACAGGCTCTCCTCTCACATGATGACGCTGTGGACGATCTCATGGCTTATGTTTGGGATGGGTTCATAAGACTATTCGAGGGATTTAACCTCGAGGTTGCTCAAGCATTTGACCAAACCTTCGATGGTGCTAAGGCCAAGATTGGAGATTTACAATTGGAGGTGATTGAAGATTTCATTGAAGAAGCCATGAGATTGCCTCAAAAGGGAGCTCACTGGTTCAAAAACCTCAAATTCGAAGGTGTCCCATGGCACCTACTAACGGCTTCCAAGAGGTCGCATTATAATGTTAAAGGTACACCAATTGTTTAGTTTAAACCATGATGACATGGTTTACTATTGATACTTAAGCAATTTGTCACATGTGAGGGTAGATACAAACTAGTTTTCTTGTATCATGTCCATTTGTTGATGGTATTTCTAGTGTTTGATTTAAATATTCCATTCTACTTTATTAAGAGCCTGCAAAAAATGGCCAAATTTTACCAAAGGAAAAACCTAAATGCACAGTCTAGTTTATTCCATCACGACCTAATTCGAATTCTGGTCATTTCACAATTGTCCAAAGTTGGGTATAATTGGAAAGACTTCATGACTAGAAATGGGTTCGCTCCACCTGAAACCAAAATAGACTCACCTCTGCATTCTGATTAGCCCTCCAGCCCTTGCCTGTAAACCTCTTCTCTGGAAAACCTACATGTCGAATTTTAAGGAAGCCCTGTGTCTATAATGAAAACCCCTGTTGTTTCCAATAAGTCATCCAAAGGAAAAAAACTTAGGCACGATTTTATTCCCAAGAAATCCTTAGAAGATGTATTGGATAATCTGAAGGATAAGGTTCTTGTTGTTCCTAGTCCTGAGCCAACTATGGTTGATTTAAATGAAGTTAAAATCAAGAAACAGGGTAGGCAAAAAACATAGAGGATTCTAGACATTGATTTTAAGAACAAGAGACCTCGTTGACTCATATCCATAACACTAAGGAATCGACATCGTGATCATGAAAAACCTATCCCTATTATTGATGTCGATGAACGGATTTCTGAGGATAACAACAATACCGATGCACCACAATTCGATTTCGTATCGAATATTCCTCCTTTCTTAAAGAAACAACAAGGTTTTTCAGGCATTCAACATGATCTCAAAAGAATCATGGAACATGGTAAGTTACCCACTACAGAGAAGACTCGACCTTTACCAAGCATGGAACCGACGCATTGTGAGAATTGTGTTGACTGGATCGAAATGTATTATTGTGATATTCCTTACCTTCAGGCACAATTGAACCAAATGGTCACTTAGAAATCAGTTCTTGAGAGGGAAAAAGATGAGCTCAGAGCTTGCGTTCGATCGACTTCACACAGATCCAACAAGCGTATTAAGAGATCTGGGAATGTGGTTATTAAAAATTCAACCAATTTCAATACTATTATAAACTCATATTTGTCTAATGCATCTCTTTCGAATTTCTGAATTGGTAAATAGTTCCTTTGTATTTCATGATTTGATTCTGTTTGGATAAAATTCATTTTGATTTTGTTTTTATTTAAGACCATCTACATAATCGAAAGATTCTGTAGCTTGTCTTTTGAATTATTTGTTTTGATTATTGTCTAATATTGATTTCGTTTTCATTGATTCAGTTGAACAACAGATTGATGTGCCACGATTAAGGGAATGAGTCAAATGTTGAACATACAATGGACTTGTAATTTTCTTTTTGTTGAAAAACAATGTTTATTAATGTAACTACTTTGGATTGAAAGACTTCAACAAAATTATCTTTTGTTATTTTATTTCAGTAAAAAAATATTTTAAAAGATCTGCCTCTATCTTGCATGATTGGAGGAATAGATCAGAAACTTGTTTAGATAGAAATGGTTTCCTAGTGATAGAGGCAATTCCTCCTGGACCATATGATGGACATATTTTTTTGAAACTATATGGAAAAACAATTTACTCTTTGGCTTTCGTCCTGTGTAGACTGTGCAATATTTTTCATTGTTTTCTCATGTAATTTTCAGATGTGAAATTTTATCTGTATCCAACTAGCTTTAGTCTGTTCTACATATAATCTTTTATATCATGTTTTTATTTATGTGATTCATTATCTTTTGGTTTAGTTGATATATGTGACTGATCATCTATTCAAGTATTTTGATTTTACATCTGATTCTAGGTAGCTGGTAACACCATTTCTGAGAATTGGAATTTCTTTCATTTTTCAGTCATTGGATATTCCAAAGTCACATGATATGTAATCATTTGTCTTTCTGTCATCATAAACTTGTTCCATAATATAAAAGACTTCTTTGAGTTTCTTCAGGAAGTATTATGCTTGCTTTTGTCATAGGTTTACACTTGACGCAGGTTAAGAGGAGCTCATACAAATACACAGAGATGAATTTAGCTTAGTACTGCTGATCAACGAGAGATTAGTTAGCTTATTATTTATTTAATTTGTTGATTTGTGAATGAATAGTGATTGCATCATTTAAACATTAATTTTCTTTGTCTATTTTCATTATATCATTTACAATCTTATTCATTCATTGTTAATTAGTTTGGTATTTAGAGTAATATAAAATTTTTGTTTATATTTAATCTTGTTTAGATCCATTATCTTAAAACAATTATTTTCACAAGGCTTTGCTTAAACCTTGTAAGTTGTATATAGCTATTGTACATAAACACTGTTAGTTAAGAATTTGTAATAAAAGTGTTGATTGTTAGAGTTGTATATTTAGTTAGTCCACATCTTTTAGTTGTTTTATGATCTTAGTTGGATAACGGAGCCATAAAACCCGTCAGGGTAGATTATACCAAACGACTTGGGTTAAATAGACAATCTCGACCAGATCTTCCCTTCCCGTTGACGGTGTGTCATAAACTCCTGTCAAAAAATGGTGCTAGAAGGAGGGCCTGAAAGTCATTGATGGAACGTGGAGGTCGTAAGACTCCCCCAAACAATTGTTCTCTTGTCGTGACGTGTATTCACTTAGACACTAACCTTACACTTTGTCCAGCTACTACCTCAAACATTACTCCTAATATTCCCATCGATCCGGTGACACCAATTCCTCAAGGGATTGACGTCCAAGAAATTGTTCACCAGTCGATTATAAGAACTCAAAGTGCTTTGTTCCAAATCAGACAACCTGGTAGACAACTTAATAAACTCCTTTATTTCACCCATCTACAAGATCAACCTCTTGACACTAGTCTTCCTGTTAACATTTTAGGTGGTAATATCACTGATCCTTCAGAGTACTAATCCTTGGTGTTGGGGGATCTAGTATCCCACCATCCCCAACTGGTTCTTCTCCACCCTCTTCAAGAGAGGAATCCTCAGACGAAGGCAATTATTCATCTGTACAATCTCAACCTTCAACTCCAGCAACTCCCATGGAAAACCAAAATAATCCCACCAGACCTTGGCTCGATCAAGATGCTGTGGAAATACTTGGACCCCAACACTCATTGCCCAAACATCCAAAGAAGTGGCTACCCAAATTTGATCCAGATTCAAAGCAATCAGCTGAGGATCACATCAAGAAATTTATGTTAGCTATAAGGCTCCAGAGTATCGAGCATGAGGATTTCGTGTGCCAGTTATTCCCTTAAAATTTTGAGGGGAATGCCTCAACCTGGTATTTTGCGCAACAACCTCAAACCATCGTCTCTTGGGACAAGTTTGAAACATGTTTTCTAGAAAAAATCAGAGATGATAAATCTTCAGAAGTCCTAGTAATGGAACTCTCTAGTTTTAAAATGAACGTTAAAAAACAAAATCCCTGTAGATTCGATGCCTACAAAAAACCTGACTATTGCATACTATACTAAGGCCTTACATAACAATATAGCCATATGGGTTAAAAGGTCCAAAACGAACACATTATTAGAAGCCTTTGAGGAGGCAATCCTTATTGAAAAGGAAATTCTGAGCTTAAAATATAGTTTAAATGGTGAGGTTGAAATAACTTCATCTTCTAAAAAGAAAATAGAAATTCTCACTAGACCTCCTTAAACTAAAAATCAACAAGAGACATTAGACTTGGAAAGTTTGCAGAAAGCTTTCCAGAAATTATCCAATCAGGTCACAGACTTAAAAAGACCCGCTGAGGAGGCATCTACAAGTAAAGGAGGTTTTAGACCACCTTTCAGGAAACCTTTTCCTCCAAACCAGCCAAACCCGACCACATAAGGTCTAAACTTTGAAGGACTACAATACACTTTGCAAACGATACTGGAAGCACATGATAACTCTGTTTCTACACCTCCTGAAAATCAAGAAGATACGGGTGAGGAAGAAACACCTGATGAGGAGGACTCATCTCCTCCCATTTTTGGGCATTTGTCGGACAACATTTTTCAAGAAAATCTTGAAACTGTCCATCCTTATAACACTCGAAGTAAAACACAAAACAAACTTTCACCCGAAACAAGTAGGAATGTGGTCTCAAAACAACCAAAGAAAATTGAAACTAAACAAAACTCCGTTGCCCCAATTTTAGAATATGATTTGGTTGAAGATCTTAAAAAACTAAGGGCAAATATATCGATTTTTGAATTACTTAAATTTCCTCTTATCCTACAGAAAATGCTTCAAAGTATTGCTGAAAATAATAATAAAAATGACTTTATCAACAAGAAATCAACAGGAAGTGACCCAAATAAAACTAAAGATGTCCCCGGTAAAAACTCATCTAAAAATTAGGATAAAAGGGACATATCAAAGAAAACTGTAGGAAACTTAGATAAAATTATTTCAGGTAGAACCATAAAAATTCAGCAGAATTCCACTGTTTCTTCATGAAAAAATGTGCCTCCTTTTTTGTTAACTTTCAAAATTTTCAATAGAAATGTACATAATTGTATGGTTGATTCTGGTTCCTTGCCAAATGTAATGCCTCTATCTATGTCATAAAATTAACACTGAAGTAAAACATTCTGATTTAAAGATCATTCAGTTAGATCGAACTAATGTCAAGGTCATTGGTGAATTTAAAAATGTGTTGATAAGGTTGTCATCCAACCCAAAGGTCCACCAAGTAATTGATATCAGTGTTGTTGAAATTCCAAAAGTTTATGGTTTATTTTTGAGTAGAGATTGGTCAGAGTAGTTACATGGCTATTTTGATACGGATTGGTCTCATATGTGGCTGCCAAAAAATGGACAGCCTAACAAGATCAAAATAAACAAAGAACGGTACCTCAAGTACACTGTTACAGATTTAAACGATCCCAAATAGCCTTTTACTACTGAGTATTCAGACACCGGGAATGAATACTCAGATGGAAACTCTGGGAAGTACACCGAACATTGCCGATGACGAAGAAATCTGGTCCTTATACTTCGATGGATCTAAATCCCGGGAAGGGGCAGGCTCTGGTTGTGTACTAATCGATCCCAAAGGTAATACAACATTTATTTCTTGTCGATTGGAATTTGAATGTACTAACAATAAAACAAAATATGAGGCACTTCTGTAGGGACTAAAGAAGGCACTGGATCTTGACATGCAAAACTTGGTAGTATTTGATGACTCTGAAATCGTAGTCAAATAGGTAAGAAACACGATACATTGTTTATCACCGCATTTGAAAAACTACCAAACCGAGGTATGGAGTTTAATACACACATTTATTGCTTTTAATATAAATTCCATTCCTAGGTCAAGTAATTCAAAAGCTAATTTATTAGCTAATGTTGCCTCTAAATTATTGCCTGCTGAAGGTATTTTTTCATATCGCATTCTCGGTTGTATTTTTATTTGGGCCATCGATTCCCACAACATCACAATTTGGCGAGTGTTTGATGACGATCAACAAATCATCAATTTTTTTCATATGGAAGATACTTTCCAGGATGCGGTAATCGATGAAAGCACCCATAACGAAAACCTACGAGATTTCACGGTAATATCTAATCCTCAGTCTGCAAAATTATCATCCAAGCTGGTAAACTCTATCGCCAAATCTGTTGTTAGATTAGAAAAAAATTATGATCTACATGACAAGTTTATAGGGATAGTCAATTGCAAAATGAATAACTCCTCGTTACTGTATGAAACTGTTAATTTAGGAACACAAGATAATCTTTAAAATATCAATTTGGGAAAAGCGTGTTCTGAACAAGAAAGATATGCATTTATAAAATTGTTCAAAGAATTCAAATATGTGTTTGATTTGACATATGATGATCTAAAAACTTTTGATCCAAACATAATACAACATGTAATTCCCATGAAGCCCCAAACCCAACCTTTTCAGCAAAAAATGAGAAAAATGCATCCTAAATTAGAACCTACTTTAAAAAAGGAACTAAATAAACTACTCACTGCCAAGATCATTTTTCTAGTCCGAGATACTCAATGGGTATCCAAATTAGTCCCAGTAAGGAAGCAAAATGGAGAAATTCGACTTTGTGTCGACTTTCACAATTTAAACCGAGCCTCTAATAAAGACAATTACCCCGTTCCCCCAATGGAACAAATTCTGCAACAAGTATCTGGTTCCGAGAGGTTATCTTTGTTATATGGTTTCTCAGGGTATAAAGAGGTCCTTATGTCTCCATCATATTAGCTGAAAACCACTTTTTGTACCCCATGGGGAACCTACGCTTATAGGAAAATGCCTTTCGGATTGATCAATGTCGGTGCCAACTTCTAGAGGGAAATGGACATTTATTTTCGTGGCATTATCAATTAGTCAGTTGTTTTCTACTTAGATGATGTAACTGTCTTTTCCAAGAACAAGAAAGATCACCTGTCTCATCTTAGGGCTGTGTTAGAACAATGCCACAAATTCAGTGTTTCACTCAATCCTAAAAAACCAGTCTTTGCAGTAGAACAAGGAAAATTTCTTGGGTTTATAGTCTCTAAAGGTGGAATGATAATTGATCCCAAAAGAACCCAAACCATTGCTAGCCTTCCCCCACTTTCTTCTAAAAAGGCCATGCAATTCTTTTTAAGTAAAATTAATTTTGTTAGATGATTTGTTCCAAGTTTTTCTGAGATGGTTAGACCTCTACAAAATTTGATAAAAAAGGATGTTCTGTATAAATGGGGATCATAAGAGAATTAAGATTTTAATTCCATTAGAAAATATATAACCGAAGCACCTTCCTTGATGAGTCCTGAGTTTTCCTAGGATTTCACATTGTATACTTTTGCATCTGAAAGATCTTATGCTGCTCTGCTCACGCAAAAAAATGATGAAAACAACGAGATACCTATTTCATTTATGAGCTTTGCCTTTAAAGGAGAAGAATTAAATTACCCCTCAGTAGATCAACATGAATACATTGTCTTTAAAGAAATTAAACATTTCAGGTCTTACCTTTTGAAATCCAGGACAAAAATTGTTGTTCCTTACCCTGCTGTAAGAAATCTGTTAGTGCAGAAAGAACTAGGGTAGAAAAGGGAAAATTGGATGACATCCCTTCAGGAGTATGATATCGAAATAGTACCTGCACAAATTGTTAGAGGTCAAGGCCTTTGTAAATTGGTAGCTGATTTAGTTGAAAGATTAGAAAATCAAATAAAAACATCAGCTACAAATCTGCATAACGAAACATAAATCTGCTGCACACAAAATGTGCTTAATTCATGGTATGATAATATTAGATTTTATTTGCTGCACAAAACTTCTCCTCTTAACCTTGATCCTAAAAACATAAGAGAACTAATTCTAAGATATACATCTTTCCAATTAAGTAATGATATTATTTCGAAAGAATTTTGACGATGTTTTTCTGCGTTGCCTAGAAAAAGAGGAATATGAAAGGGTGTTGGCTGAAATTCATTCTGGCGATGCCGAGGGTCAATTTTGTGGAGATACAACTACTCACAAGGTACTTAGGGCCGTCTACTATTGGCCCACCTTATTTAGAGATGCTCACACTTTTTCCCGCAAATGTATAATCTGTCAAAAGGCCACAGGGCAGGTTAAGAAGGCTACTTTCCCTTTGCAGCATGTTACGGTAGACACACCATTTTAGTAGTGGGGCCTAGATATTATAGGACCAATCAATCCAACTTCCTCACAACAACACAAGTACATTATTATGACAACATATTATTTTAGGAGGTGGTTCGAGGCTTTACCATTAAAGATAGTCAACACGAGTCAGGTAGTGTCGTTTTTAAACTCTCATATTATCACTCGTTTCAGAATACCTGAGTGTCTAGTTTTCGACAATGCTTCTTATTTTTATTTCCTGAATATGAATGTCTTTTCTTTAGAAAAAGGGATTAAGTTGAAATACTCTGCCAGCTATTACCCCCAAGGAAACGGTTTTTCTGAGTCAACAAATAAAAATCTGATCAAAATTATTAAAAGAACAATGTCGAAAAATCACAAAAATTGGCATAATGCGTTGTACAAAGTTCTTTGGGCTGATAGAGTCACTCCAAAAGCTTCCATAGGTAATTCTCCTTTCTTCCTTGTTTAAGAAAGAGAAGCCATCCTCCCTCCACATGTCTTTCTCCCTTCTCTGCAATTGTCGTAGAATGTTCAAGAAGAGGAATGTCCCCCTTTAGAGAATCAAATAAACGCTTTATTAAAATTGGAAGAAGTAAGGACACAAGAAAAACATAAATTGGATATGCATCAACAAATTGTAAAGAGCTGGTTCGATACAAGTTCATCCTAAGAAATAAATTTTAATGTAGGGGATTTGGTCCTCAAATGGGACAAAGCGCACAAGAATAAAGGAGAACATACCAAGTTTCAAAACCTATGGCTGGGGCCTTTTGTCATTTCTGAAAAATTGGGTCCTAGTTCTTTTGGTTTGCACAACTTAGAGGGACAACCAAACACTTTTCCAGTGAATGGATAGTCTCTCAAGAAATACTTCACCTGGGAAAATCAAATTTACCCCCCTTGTAAATATTTTTAGCTTACGTTTTATTTTGTTTTCTTTTTCCTTTTTTCATTTTTGTTTGTTTTTTGTGTTTCCTTGATGATTATTTCTGAATCACCATTCATTATTGAGGGAATTGGATCTTTCACTAGCGACAGTTGAGAACAGTTCAATGCATTTGCACATTAATTTCTAAACTCAGATCAGTTATGGTAAGTCTTTGTCCAATCATTGCTCCCGATTTTTGTTGAAGTCTCACAGAAATACGTTTATCTTTAAAAAATTCTTATGCCGTCCCGGTTCTAATGAGATCGACTCATAGTGTTTCCCCATTCCTGAGATGATTTCTTGACTGAAATCTAAGTGTCCAAATTAGGATGAAAATTATCAGTTCCAAAAAGAAGGAAAAAACAATTCTAAAGATCAATCCTATCATTGCCTGGCTGTGAAATCTTCAGTATCGCCCCGCTCTCTTGTTATCATGAAGTTTCTAAAAATTCTATAAACAATTTTAGAGAGTTGAAAGCACTATAATGTGTGGGAATTGTGTGTGAACCCGCTGGGATACTGAAAAGGTTTGCTGGCAGCGGGTAAATGCACACATGATACCAAGACAACTTCGTCGGGGTACTGAACATGCCTGCTGGCATCGAAGCAATGTCAGGTTCGAAGATCCTCAATTATGTTTTTAAATTGATCAGGTATCAAGATATTTTTATCATAGATGAGTGACTTTTAGATGGGATCGAAGTACTAGAGTGGGTTAAATGACATCCTTGCCGAGGCATGGCCCTGCCAATGATATTGGAGTTACTTGTATAAATATCGTTACTCCTTTGTGTTGAGCACTCAACACACCCTAAAAATCCTATGTCTAAATTTACTTTTTGGGTACCACTTGATCTTTTGCATTGTCTAATTTGAATTCATTGTAAAAAATGTTTCCTTTTCTTATCATCTTGACTCTCGTTAAGTCTTTCAAAGTTTGATTGAATCTATGAAAACCTATGACTTAAAAGGCTTGACTTTAAATAATAAATAAACAACCAGAACATTTCACCAGATGCGCTCAAATTCGGCATCGGAAGGAATTAAAAGATGAAAGAAAATCACTCAAAAAACCACAGTTGTCGAGCACCGATCTTCACCGGCATCGAAAAAATAAAGTTTTCTTTCGCAACAAGCATCACACAAGGATATCGCCGATGACCGATCACCTTTCGACATCGGTAAGAGGCGAAGAGAGTAAACATTGACAAAGAAAGAAATGATATCGCCGATAGCCGATACTCGACGCGCTTAGCGAAATCGGAGAAAATTAAACCGCGAAGAATGTTCAGACCACGCTAAAAGTTTTCTCCCATCGTCAACTTCCGAAATGTTTTGACATCGAGAGTTTTTAGGAAGCTAATCCATAGGAAAACTAGTGATAGGTTTGTCCCCGGTCGCCGACCCCCGATACCTTTTCGGCTAGGCGAGTAACAGTCTTCAATATAAGATCGTCATGTGGCGGAGAGGAAAACACACAAAGCAACTCAGAGCACCAATGAGGATGAATTCAAAGTTAACTTAGAGGAAAAACAGTCCGTCTAAATGGCACGAACAAGGGTCATTACGCAACAAATCTCAGGCTCGAAAATACGTCCCTAATCAGATAGGAAAGGATAAGGACAAAGAACACAAGAGATACACACACACAGAAAAGAAATGATACATCCAACTACTACAACCAGAATCCTTTCATCAAAGTTTCAGGACTTTTACATTAGATTTCAATCGAGCTCAAATTACATACAATGGACACTGTTTACACTATTTGGCCAACCAAATCGGTTTACATTAAGAACATGAAAAATCTTCAAAACTGTTAAGATTTGTGCCACGTTTGAGAATACAAAATAGAGTTAGTTAATCATGTCTCTCCTGCGCACTGGAAAGGTCCGCACGAACTTTCTCCCTGATTGCTTCACATTCTCTGAGATACCTCATATTTTGTTCTTCTGACACCCTTTGTGCTTTGCGCAACTGCACGATTGTATCTTGCGCTTCCTGGAGTTGTCTCTTGATCCATGTTACATTCCATTTGTGACCTTCTGACACTGACACCTCAAGGGTCTTTTCTGCCAACTGTCGTCTTAATTCTCTATTTTCCTAATAGAGTTCAACAATGACGAGTTGTGTCTGTTGTAGTTGCTGAGTCAACTCTCGAACATTAGAGCTCGTGGGATTCGTCCTCCTCATTCCGCTCCGACTTCCCCGACTATCAACTTTGACAGGCTCTAGCCGAGTAGTGTGTATAAGTAATTCCTCGGCAACTGATCTTGCGCATGGCTCGCTTGGGATTTGGGTTTCCCCAACTTCCTTATTCTTCCTTGGACTTCCCCTTCTCCGGGGTATCTGTTGTTGGGAAGGCATGTTTTCCAACTTCTTTCCTTTCGGCACAAATTCATCCTCTCTGGCCTTCGCATGGTGGGATATCATCATTTTCGCGCACAGGTAGGAACCTCCCTTTGAAACCTCGGGAATGCCCACTGCGAGTAAGAATGAATCCCATGCGCTTTGGGGCTCAAGCCTAGAACTTCTGCTGCTTCGCGTGCCCCTTCTTCTACTTTGAGGGGTTCCCATGGTGAGACACGTATTTGTCTTATGCACATGTCTCAAAGTGGAAAACTTGATCAGTCTGGGCTCACAAGACGAATTACCAAGAATGCATAAGCTTGGCTAGTGAGTAGAACACATGTAGAACATCCAAAATTTATAACAGAGCGGGTAATAGGTAGAAATGTTCCAGGGAACACTGAATTCATGGCGACTAGATGTTTTGGAGCAAAATAAATATTTTACGCGGCACATCCACATGACAAGTACATTCCGGGGTGTGTGAGATACAATCAATAGGAGTTGCAGAGTGTGCGTGGTACGATCATTGTGATGTTTCATTCCCCTAGCCTTCATGATGAGCTAATGATGGCTACTGCACTTACTGATGCGACTTCTATTTAAACAACTTGCCTCGACCTGGGATGCCTAATGGCTTCCCTTATGATGGGAACCAACTCTTTTGGAACATACTCATACTCTCAACACATGTTTGACTCTGACATCCTTTCCCGACTCCAAGTGCCAACCGACCACTGGCGTGACTTCAATTCTCATATTATTTCGTACTCTATCTTTCATGCTGGGGCACGTGGATATAAACCGAATAAGACCCACCCTAACCAGAGAAAAAAATGATGGCGCTAACAGAAGCGGAACAAGCAATTCGAAAGTTGTAGAGACCTCGTAAGTATCAAATAACCAGGTTTAGCAAGATTTATAGGTATGTACCAGTCTATATTCTTCATGCTTACACTTTATACATACATTTTACCAAGTGTTACTCTATACGCAACCTCTAAAAGATTTTAATGTTGATTGCAGGAAAAATGCCTCTGAGTATTGAGCAAGAATGGCTCAGAAGTCTCATCGGGAGATTCAAGAAAATGGGCCAAGTGCGAGAGGAGATGGGTCAAAATCAACAAGGAAATGAAGGATATCAGACTCCCTGAGTTCGGCACGCCCGATGACTTCATCGATTCACACGGCATAATCTAACCACACACTTAGCAATATTCATCCTGGGCCGAAGAACTAGCTAAGGTGATAGACACAACGCCAGGTTAGGTGTGACAGTTTATGGCATATCTGATCAAAGCTGAGGTTGTGCTATAATAGTTAAGTGCCAGTTTAGTCAAGTATCAATCACATGCGGTAGAGATAAAGGGGATTCACTCGGCCCTGATGGAACAACATAAACTCCCATACACCAATACCTGTGAGGATCCGTCCATCCAATGGTCGAAGTACGAGAAGAGTCACACTCTTAAGTGATATCTTGAGATGACTCAGAGAAGACTCATAGGAATGGACGCCAAGTGGTGAATTCCATTTTGATTATCTGCACTTTAGTTGTTATTTTTAGTTATTTTTATGTTATAAATAAGAGCATCGA